>CM035795.1:7423290-7628290 GCA_020466265.1 Siphamia tubifer
TGCTTTAGAGTAAGACTTCATTCAGTAATAATTAAAAGAAAAAAACAAACAAACTAACAGACAAACAAAATGAAGAGACATCGAATCTGCTTTACAGTTTGCATGGACGTTGATTGGTGAGGGATGAAAGGCTACTGTGTTAGAACGGGGCTGAGGAAAAGGGGGAGGGGCGGGCAGCGGCAGGTTGGGGAGGGCAGGCTGTACAAAAACCGATCAGCTGCGGAGGTCGGGTGCAGGTAGTGGTGGCTGTGGGGGGGGGGGGGGGGCACGGCTACTGAGAGCCGGAGGAGGAGCCCTGGCTGCCCTGTCCCGGGTAGCTGCCGTACTGGCTGTAGTACTGGTTCCACTGGTTCTGGTTCTGGTAGTACTGCTGCCACTGCTGAGCGTACTGCGGGGAAACAAACACACAAACCACAGAGGATCAGTATGAACAATGGTCATCTGCGTTTTGTTCAGTCTGATTTTTTATTAATGTGATTTTTTTTTTTATCAGATTTTTTATTAATGTGAGATAAGTTATAATATCAAGGTAAGGATAAATGACAGGGAACAGATCTATAGAAGTAAATGTTGGTGGTCACCTGCTGGTATTGCTGGTTGTAGCTCTGCTGTTGCTGCACCGGTTGCTGCGTCTGCGGTTGTTGCTGTGGCTGTTGCTGGTGGTGGTTGTACGTCTGTGCGGTGGCCGGGGTTTGGCTGTAGCTCTGGCTGTAGCCAGGGTACTGGCTGTAGTTACTGTAGTAGTTCTGGTTGTAGCTGCCCTGGTTGTAGCTCTGGTTGTAGCTCTGGCTGTAGCTCTGAAGGTGGAGGAAGTGTTTAGTTTAGTAGAGTTTGTTTGTAATGATACTTTGAATTGGGTGGTAAGAGCTTGACCCTTCACGTGATGTTAAAACAGGTTATTAGAGCTTTTTCTAATACTAGTGCAGAGCCCGGAAAAAATCTGACATTGTTTGCTATTCAGATTGGTACCAAATGATGCAGAATGAAGCTTTCCATAATTCTCATAATTGGTGTCATCACCTGTGAACAATAGTTTTTTAGATTTCTGGAGGTCAAAGGTAACACTGTGTCAAACAGACATATCTCGCTATAACTTAATCAATACTGGATATATTATAATATTACATACACTGGCGCATGTATACATATAATGAAATTATCAATATAGCAAAAGGTCAAAATCACATTATTGGCTCTAATTCAAGAATGGGTTGTCATAGAAACTTGACATCATTAGACATCACTCCATCTTGCAGGAGTATTCACACATTTGTATATAGTCTGTTTATTTTCTCTAAAGCTGTTTTTTGTACATAAGACCCAGTATTCCCATATTTTTTTATTTCTAGTATATATTTTTTATTTCTAGTTTAATTTTATTATTTACTTCTATGATTATTTGCACTGTTATTTGCACTGCTTTACTTCCTTTTTGCACCTTTTGCACCCCACTGTGTGTTTCTGTTAGCTCCTGTGACAGTGAATTTCTACTGTGTGAGATTAATAAAGTCTTATCTCATTCTCTGAATAGTAGTTGAATTATAGATAGATTAGTGATGAAGAGGCAATGCTAGTTCCTGTCAGCTGCTTATGTGTTTATTTATTTATTTGGGGACAATGTTGATCTATAAGCAATACTGTAAATATGCCAGTGCTGGCAAATACATTTTTGTCCAACTGTTAAACTTGGGCGAGATGTCAATTTAATAATAAAAACCTGAAGAGTGAGTGCCATAGAAAGCATAAAATACTCAAACAAGTTGCATAACAAAAAAATGTAAATGATTAACAGACGAAAAAAGTTGCTGTTGGAATGAAACAGTCAGTTTAAGATAACCTACAGATTTATTTCTAGATTGTCAACATCCTTGTAGTTAAATCTTTTTTTTCGCCAATGTTATTCAAAGGCAAGTGATCAAACTAACAGTAAAGATCAATACTTTTAAAGTGTATAAATAAAATTATATTAGTGGAACAGTGAAATGAGCTTGTTGTTTTTACCCGTGTGTCCTCAGCCTTATGGAGTACCTGGTTGTAGCCCGTCTTGGCGTAAGGAATTGGGCGGTTGTAGGTTCCCGTTGCTGGCGCATTGCGGTTGTATCCGCTGCGTGAGTCAGAGCCTCCGTCTCGGTAGCTGCTGCCCCAGCGATTCTGGCTGTAGCTTCCACGGTTATAGCCTGGAAAAGGAGTGTGATAAGCAGGAATTAAAACAGGTTGTACAAATACACGCGATTTTTGCCAAAACTGTTAATATAAACAGACATAGCAGCGCCTGGAGGGTTCACATTCAAACTATATGTGACCCGCCACCACGAAACCAGGCATAAGTCGCGCTGAGCCGTTCAGAGCTACAGCCAAATTTAGGCTGGAAGGTGATTTCTTATTTGTGTTTACACCTTATCAAAAAACGGTACCTTAACACCTCTATGTTCACTTCCTGTGGTCATTACATTGAAATCCAATCAATAAAGGTGTTTATTGAGTCAAAGTAAAAATTCCAGACACTTATGCCTGGTTTCGTGGTGGTGGGTCACATATCAACTATTAGGGTTCTTACATGCTCTTATGGCAAAATGTTGCAGTTAACTTGTTGCAGATATTTGTAATTTATGTAAAATTTTGGAACGAGGGGAGTAGGTGGTGTGCACTAACGCAAGAGGCCCTCTCACTAGGGCTGGGCGATTTTCTTTTAAAAAAAATCTCAGATTTTTCCCCAAAAAACGATTCACGATACCATTTTTTCTCACGTGGGCTAAATAAAAATTAAAACACTAGAAACGTGGTTTCTTTCGTCTTCTTCTTTTTTTTTAAATTTTTATTAAATAACATGTAAAACAAAAATACTTCTACAAATAACTGTAAATAATAAATCAGTTGTGCAAAAGGTGCAACTGCAACCTGAGACTTTGTCTACATGAACTGTAGTAAGTCCAGACATATCCACCACTGTTACAGGAAAAACAGTGCAAAAAAAACTGTGTAAAAGATACATTTTGTTGGAAAAAAGAAAGCTTAAAATATTTTAACAACTAAAACAATATACATTAATACTCATATTATATGAAAAACATTGCAAAAAACATAGTAGTGCAAAAGTAAGATAAAGAAAACTAGTAACATTTTTACTTTGTAAGGACAAAATAAAACAAAACCTAATTATCAATAAAGCTACTTCAATAAACCTGAACATGTTACCAATATTTTGGATATATGATGTTATTGTGTCTGTTATCGCTCCCCATCGTGCTCCATGTTTATCATAAGGTGTGCCGCGAGAAAAGCTTTCAGTCAGTGTTTGTTGAACATTTTGAAAAAGTACTGGCCCCCCCCGTGAAACTTTTTATTCAGTGATTTAACCATTTCTTTTTATTATTAATCAAACCTCATTATGCTGTGTTAAAAAAAAAAAAAATCCATGACTTTTCCAAAACTTTCTGGATCTTTTTACTTTTCCAAAACCTTTCCAGGCCTGGAATTTGTATTTTTCAAATTCCAAACAGTTTCCAGGATTTTTCAAAATGTACAAACAAACCCAGTAACTCAGTGGGGTCTACTCACCTCCTCTATATCCACTGCCACTGTCTCCACTGCGGTTCTGGTAACTACCACGGGATCCGTCACGACTATCGTACCGCTGGAAGTTACCGCCACCACGGCCACGGAAACCACCCTGCCTGTTGTCAAAGCGCTTCTCAGGGGGCGGGCCCGCCTTGCGGCCATCTTCGTTGTACTGCTTCAGCAGCTTTTCTGCCTCCTCGCGCTGCAGCTCTATGAACGTCACGGCCTCCAGGAAGTCACAAGCCTCGGGGAGAGTAAAGTTGGCTTGGTAGAGCGACAGAGGTGACCAGAAGAGGAGAGAGAGAACAGGCCATCCATCCAGCCAAAAGATGGACAGAAAAGACAGAGAGAAACAGAGAGAAGGGGGAGGGGATGGGAGGGGGGGTTGTAGTGAAGACCAGAGCAGCCACACCACCGGAAGACAAAATGAACAATAATTACTACCACGCAATAGCTGCTGAAATAAAAGAGAAACTAAGAGAAGATGAAAGCAAATGGCAGGGTAAAAAAGGGACAAACATTACCTCCAGGGAAACTTGGAGGAAACATTTGTTAAAGCAAACAAAGGGGGGGGAGGGGGGCTTCAGTAGAGGTTTGGGGAGGGGGGGGACAAAAATGACAACTAGAAGGTTGGTGAGAAGAGGAAAAACAGCACTGCAAACCAAGGCCTGACGATGGAAAAGTTGGTATGTCTTAACTCCCAACAGCCGTAAAAGAAAACGCGTCACATTTGAACAAAACATCCTTTTCATTTGAGCCAATTGAGCATAAGAAGACGGACCCCAAATAATAATAAAAAAGGTCCCAGACTCAGTTTGCAGTGCATTAGAAATAAGCTGTATGGCAAGTGGCAAGATAAAGGGCAAAAAATAATATAAGGAACAATCAAAATTCATGTGGAGTTGTTTACAAAAAAAATGTCCAGGTCTGATAACTGGCCAAAGGTCTATGATTTTTATTTTTATTTTGGGGGGTTGGGGTGGGGTGGGGGTGGGGGGTGGGGAGAGCATCTTCCAAGTTTTGATTTTTAGAGACAACACATAGAAAAAAGTTTTTAAAAAAAAGTAGATCTGGTGTTTTTTTATTTGTTGTTTTCCACAGCGTTCCTACCTTTCATTTCTAAAACAGCATGATCGGGCACATCCTTCCCCTGCTCATTGGTTTGCTTTAATGTTCGCTCTTTTAAATCCTCGTCCGTGGGACAAATTACAATAGCCTTGCGTTGAAAACCTTCAAAAGGACGCATTTTTCGTCTCCTTGCTGATCCATAAACATTTGTCTAGCAATGGTGACAAGAAAGAAGTAGAAGCTTGTTTGTTATTGTTTACTTGTTATGGGCTTTCCACTGGAAGGAAGCTGGAACCCTGCAATAATGAAGTGAGAGAGGTTTGGCTTGGATGTCAGGTCTAGCTTTTTTTAACTCAGGTACTAATGGCCTCTCGTCACTCCACAGGACTCACCTCAAAAGAACTGTAACGTCCATCCCAACAGCTGCCGAGACCCGAGCCCTGGCTAACCAATGAGAGGGGACCCAACACCGAACTAATCCGACTACACATTCGCTCAGGTATAGAGCAGCATTATGGCTTTTAATTCTAATCCATTTTATTTCAGGTTCTCAGGACTCTGAACTCTCTCCCTGCTCTACCCCTTCCCACCCCTCTGCCTTCTGCCAAATACTGTAACTGCTCTCCTCTCCTTTTGTGAGATTTTTTTTTTTTTTGCGACTTCAGATGAACAGTTTTTTCGTTGGGCTTGAATGTGGGGACAAATAAAATTAATTTTTTTTTTTTAAACATTGAAAGGACGAAAATTGGAGTTAAAGAGGCGAGAGTGGAAAAATAAAATAAAGGAACCCTTCGGTTTTAATAGACCCTTGTCGACTTTGCAAGTCAGTGCTCTGGCCTAACACGATAATATCTCCTAATCATAATGGTCTATATTAATATATCGTAATAAAATCATATTTTATGCACTCTTCTACATTCTAACTAAATTTTCACTTTTCAGATAATGTTCTGTATTATTATACTGGATTTATACATCCTTTTAAAAGCACAAAATTAAGAGTTTTTTTTACATTTTAATCTAGATTATTCTACAGCTGTTCCCCTAACAGAAGCTGCCTTTCCATTACAGATTTTCACAAAACAATAGCGATAGTCGTAAAATTTCGACAGTATATTTGCGTCTTGAACTTGTTTCCATTGGCAGTTGTTCCAGGCAGAAGCGTGGTAACTCGTGAAATTTAACTGGTGGAAGATGGAGGCCCAACACCTGCTGCATCTAGGCGTCGTTATGGTAACGGCGACTAAGGTTCAACAGAAGACGCAGACTGCGGGTGATGGTTCATAGGGGAAGTCCTCATGTGTGGCAACAGCCACAAATCACGATTTCTGGGAGAAGATAGTGAATCGCGCAATTTTCACTCCGAGATAAGTGATCATGTACACGTCCTGTGTAGAGCTGGGTATCGATTCAAATGTCAAGAATCAGTCCAATTCCAATTCAGAAGACTAAGAATCGACTATCAGATCCACTTCAGGTTAGTGTCCTTTAAAAAAAAAAAAGACGGCGTACGGCCACATGTCTTTACAGACAAATGCCACAATCGCCATGGTTACACTGTGAGTTGATCCTAAATTGTCTGTCAGGGTTAAAGTTTCTTTCAATTTTATTTTCTGTCCTGTGGACGGCTTGATCCCCGGGTGGTGTTGCAAGTGCTTATTCCTGTTAGTCATATTTCCAAAATACTTCACCTCCATTTGACACAACTTACAAAAGGCATAGGTATTGTCAAACACATCTGTGGCTTTTTGTTTTCAGAACCTGAAATATTTCCAGGCTGGAGCCTTGAGAGATGGTGGTGTTTTCAGAAAGATTTAGCTAACTGTCATTACTCTCCGACGCCATGTTTGTTTAAGGTCACACACTGTGGGGTCACACACCCAGTGCACCTGTGAGAATTCAACGATGTGCCGAGGGTCACTGGGGAAATGTTTACTGGTGGAAAAATTTATTAAAAATAATAATTTCAAAAAATTTGATCTTTGGATTTATTAATAGATCCTAAGTAATTAATATGGGAATTGATACAGAATCTGATTTTTTTTTGTAAGAGACCTAGTCCTGTGAAGTATAATTGTGGAAAATGTGTTTTCATTGCATTTTTGCAATATATTAGAATATTGAAATATCTGAAAAACCACCTCATGAAAGTGTAAAAACCTTTTATCGATATGTGTTTTTCCATTACTATTTTTTTATAGCATTATGGACATCTTGCAAATTTCCAAGGGTAATGAAAACGCAGCTAGAGAAACACTGGCTTTTTCAATTTGTTCTACACTTCATTTTCCTAAAATGAAAATGAAGCTTGAGCTTCATATTTATGGTGTGAATGCGTTACTGTGAGAGACAACACATGCGGAAAAAAAAGGTGTGTGTGTTTTCTTCCATACCATCGACCACTTATACCTACAAGAAAACCACAATTTAAAAAAATAAAAGATTAGAAGTGACGTGCAATTCATGCATTTTTTCCCCCCAGCTGGGATGCAGTCTGCTCTGCTGTATTCAACTATAAACCATCAATGATGCATGTGTGACCGACGTGGGTCATTTAAGTCTGTGAATGAGTGTCCGGCGAATAATTGTTTGAGCTGTAAATAGTGGTTCATATCCGCACACATGCAGAGGATTACTTGAGTATTAGCATCATGCTCTTGTGTTATTAAGGGCCTGTTTACACAAACCCATCCTGAAATTTATCCTCCATTCCTCCAGAACACCATTCACAAAATTGTCCCACCCGACAACAGCCTATGCAGGTCGGACCAAAAAACGCAGATGTTGTTGTCGGTCACAAGAATGTGTGCAGTTGCTGACCTCTGAACCCTGATGCGTCTCTGCTGGTATATATTTGGATCAGCTTTATTTTCAAAAGCAAACTTGCATATATAACTCCTAATAAAATACATTTGAGTGTATCCATGCTTGCCAGATGTGCGGTGCGAAATTAGCCAAAACCTCCCATTTGGTCTCTATACACAAATGCAAAACAGAGGTTTCTGAAAATTTTCACTTTGCTGGAGTTTTTATAAAAATGCATTTTCAGAGAAAAAAACTATATAAACCGAAAAATACCCAGGTATGTGTAAATGGACCCTAAAAATGTGTTGGAATGCAACGGAATATGCATTGCTGTGGCAACCAACCCGGCATTTACTGAACGTGCGATCGAACCGAAAAGAGACAAAACGCTACGCTTCACTTGAATTTAGCAAGTTAACCATTTTATAAAACAAGTAGGAAAGATATAGTTAATATTAGCAAGTCCTGAAACTGTGCAAGTACCAATATCTGTATGAATAAAACTGTTAAGTTATTTCGTCACAACCACAACTGGAAAAGTAGTTAGATTTAACAGGAACACATGTAATATGAAGGTCACTGAAATGTGTAAAAAAATAAGTCCATGCTAATTATCATTTGAATTGTACAATAATGGGTACGTGTTATGGGTAGTTTATCACATTTACAACTGCGGGACAATTTAATTTCTATGGTTTTCAAGAATTATATTATCTATTAATTTCCTCTCTCCATATCAACTTTTGATGGCCTAGTAATTTTTTCCTCCACATATCACTGCCTCAGCTTTTTATCTCAGATTCTGTCAACAGCATAATTAAAACTATCCAATACAGTGGTACCTCTACTTATGAAAGATTCAGCTAACGAAAAATCCAAGTTACAAAAAACCTTTACCTTAATTTTTCATCTGACAAATTATATTTACGAAAGGACACTGAAACCTCAGAGACATAAATACAGTACATTACAATACCTAACTACGTAATTTACCCATGATACTTTTTGTTACTATTTGACCCTCATTCATCACGGAGCAGCTGCTTTTAGTATCAAAAGTTCAGCCCAACGGTGCAAAAAGAGTGTATGACCGACAGACATCATCAGCTTAAGAAAAATTGTTAAAAACTTGGACTCTGTAAGCCTGGAGACGCCACAGAGCAGTGGAGTCTTTCACCCACAGACGCTGACATCGGAGGCAAGAGAAGCACGGCTGTCGCGATGGATTTACAGTTAAGCTAAGAGCTAACCCGTTCCGACTGCCACTTTCATCAGTCCTGCTTGTCAACGTACGTTCACTGGAAAACAAACTGGTCTACCTGAAGCTGGATTTAAACACCAAACATGATCCACCAGACCGCTGCATCCTTATTCTCACCCAGATGTGGCTCAACTCTTCTTTCCTGGACACCGAAATTAGCCTGGACGGGCTAAAATCTAAATCTACATTATCTTTTAACACATATTTCATCCAAAATCGGTAATTTTTAAAGAGTTTGAGGGGTAGTATTGGGGGCCTTGTAACCAATCAGGCCGTTTGCATGTAAAATGCGACCATTTACAAAAAGTTCACGGTACGAAAACACTTCTGGAACAAATGAATTTCGTAAGTAGAGATACCACTGTATTATATTAATTAAAATTCACCCTGTCTTTACTTACTAAGACTTGAAACTGCATACATTTCAAGATAACCTTTGGTGCTTGATTCTCATTTCCATATTATTAAATAATGAAAATAGATTAAGTGAATATTGTGTTTTTTTTGGCCACTCAAAGTGCTTTACATTCGTGATCCATTATTCATTCACTCTCACATTCTCCCTCTGGTGGTGGTGAACAACATTACATTTGTAGCCACAGTTGTCCTGGTGCATCTGATAAATATATCACTTCATGAAGGATTCCATACATATTAAATTAATCCTAAAGTAGCATAAATACGATATAAATACATGGAGTAACAAACATAATTGCACGATTTTGTCAAGTTATGTACGTTCAGGAATTATATTGTCAAAGGTAATAAACTAGGACACTGAATGACAAAATATTTAAATGGTAAGAATCAGGAATTTAACTCATTAAATTTTACATATAAGTATTTAAATTCTTAACTTAAAAATCTGTATTTGTATGTAGTAACTGTATTTTCCACTTTATATTATTAAATTCCTGTCGATTGTTTAATTTTTATGTAAATTTTTAATATATGCTGCTTTTCTTACCTACCTTTGAGGTTATCAACTGTTTTTTTTTATATTACTGGACAAATTGTATGAAATGTGTTACAAGTCACAATTATTAAAAGTGCATACTAACATTTTGTATTTAAATCTATATTTAAACTCCAATATTTATCAAGTTAAAAAAGGCCTATATAGACACAAATATGACATCTTTATAACATAGGACATTACATTCCTGTTGATTTGAAATATGACAAATGTTCACGTTTGTAGTTCTTAGTCATAATAAAAATAAAATCAACATTTACTTCAGGTATAAAGGCTCCTTTTTCTTCTGGGGTAACAACTTTTCTGTCAGCAGCAATTACTCTTTAATGTGCAATAATGTGCTTGTGCAACAGTGATCTTTTTAATGTGTAATAGTGACTTTTGTTTACATTTGTTCTTCGTGCAACATACATTTTTTGTGCAATTATCCTGTTCTGTACAATATCTTTTTACATTGTTCCTTCTGTCATTTACACTTTTTTTGCTTGTTTGCATTCTATTTTAACCATTTATTCTCTCCTGCACTTTCATTATTTAATCTCACCCAGTATTGGTTGGGTGAGATTATTGTAATCACTGTGTGTGTGTCCGCAGAGACATATCATGCTATAACTCAATGAATACTTGAGATATCACCATGAAATTACATGGGTATATACATATCTAGCTAATGCGAATCAGATGCAATGATCCATTTGGGTAAAGATCAAGGTCATAATTAACTAAAAGGTCAAAATCACATTATTAGCTACAACTCAAGAACGGAGGGTCACAGAACTTTCAGATTGGTACCAAATGATATGGAATGAAGATTTCTACAATTCTCATAATTGGTGTCATCACCTACAACCAATAGTTTTTGACATATCTGGAGGTCAAAGGTGACGTGTGGCAAAATGAACTTGTGTAACCCTGTGTGTCAAGCATAGACATATCATGCTATAACTTAATCAATACTGGATATATTATCATAATATTACATACACCGATGCATATATACATATAATGAAATTATTAATATTACAAAAGTTCAAGGGTCAAGGTCGCATTTAGCAGAAAGGTCAAAATCATATTGGCTCTAATTCAAGAACGGGTTGTCATAGAAACTTGAGATTGGCACAAAATAGGGGCGAGATTAGGCATTCTCTGAATACTAGTCCTAATTCTAGTGGAATATTATCTGGACTGTAGACTACTTTGGCAGATACACTTCTGACCTACACCACTTTTAAAATCCTGCTGCTACTCTGACGGGTCCCCTCACTTACCTGGACTTACCTCATCTTCATTTACACTCAAGTCCCAGTGAAGAAGATGACAGACAGATATAACTTACCTGCACATACTCACAGAGCCTTGGAAAAGCCAGTCCTAGACTCACCTACCTTTAACCACTTTAGCAGAACACAAGGATCTGAAAACCTAAACGCGGTTAGTCGTTACTTACCTTCAGGGTCAATATATTAAAAAACACACTCTAAAGTTCCATGTATCGCTCTTAAAAATAGCTTTTTAAAAAGCCATCAACTCTGTCTTATTTAAATTAGCAACAGAAGGTGTTTTTCTTACTCACCAGTCAGAGCTTACTTGTTTCTCAACATCTTTACATAGTCATGGTTTACTTGTACATTGTTGCATTTCACAAGACAAACAATACTGTATTATGACAAGAAATAGCAAGTGCAAATATACTGAAGGATGAAAACAATGAAAGATTCTGTCACTTATGAGAGCCATTAATCAAGGTTTTTTGTTTTGTTTCGTTTTTTACAATACATGACAAAAGCAAGTGACAAGAGGGTGAGATCAAAGCTTCTTCTACTCTATAATACACAGAGCCTCCCTGAAAGATAAATAAATAGTCCATTAGAGAGAGTGATCATCAGGGCACATTGACTCACTGTGGTGAGGATCAGAGCAGAGTGTGGCTGACGGGGCAGTACCTGATCAAGGATATAGTTGCGTCTCTTGCGGGCGGCAATCTCGATCAGACGGTTCAGACACTGGGTGGCCTGTTGGATGAGTACATCCCAGCGTCCAGCGTAGTTCCTCTGACGACGCAGACCCATCACCTGCCAGACAAACACTTCCATTAGATGATGATGATCCACAATTTATTACAAGGAGTGTTATGACAAAGAGGGAAAAATAATAAAAAAAAACAGCATTGCATTATTCTTCCTTCAAGATTTATTGTGATGATAAATGGACACATTTACACACACACACACACACATGTACAAATGCAAAGCTTGGCTTTAATACTTTTTCTCTCCCAATGAGTTCTTAATAATAAAATTTCTATTTTCATGTGAAAACGAACATGATGATAGGACAAAACCTACTACATGTTGGACCCTCTCAGCTTTTCTTTGGACAGACATTGCCTGCTGAAAAACCTGCCTTATTTTTTTTTTTATCGTTTTGTAGGTTTGTTCATGTCTAAAAAATAAAAATTAATATTACTAAGAATGATAAACTTTCTTATAACAAATGTTTCATTATTCACATATGTAGGAGCCATATATTGTCATGGGTGAATTATTATTTAAACTGGTAACCATGGTGATCTGCAGGGTTTAGTTCACATGGGCACAGGAATGACCCACAAGGTTACAGTGAGAGTAAAAAGTATTTGATCCCTTGCTGATTTTGTTGGTTTGCCCACTAATAAAGACATGATCAATCTATACTTTTAATGGTAGATGTATTCTAACATGAAGAGACAGAATATCAAAACGAAAATCAAGAAAATAACTTGAAGGAATATATATGAATTTATTTGTATTTCATTGAGGGAAATAAGTATTTGATCCTCTAGTATGCATTAGGAGTTCTGGCTTTCACAGACCAGTTACACACTCCCAATCAACTTGTTACCTGAATTGAAGACACCTGTTCTAAATAATCACCTGTATAAAAGACACCTGTTCACAGAATCAGACAATCAGACAGATTCCAAACTCTCCAGCATGGGTAAGGCTAAAGAACTCTCTCAGGACCTCAGAGACAGGATTGTTGACCTGCACAAATCTGGAATGGGCTACAAAAACATTAGCAAGATGCTGGCTATTAAAGTAACAACCATTGGTGCAATTGTGAGAAAATTTAAGGAGTATAACATGACCATCAATAGACCTCGGTCTGGTGCTCCACAGAAGATTTCACCTCGTGGGGTGGCAATGATCATGAGGACAGTGAGAAATCGGCCTGCAACCACACAGCGGGAGTTAGTGAATGACCTCAAGGCAGCTGGGACCACAGTTACCAGGAAAACAATTGGTAACACTTTGCGCCGCAATGGATTAAAATCCTGCAGTGCCCGAAAGGTACCCCTGCTTAAGAAGGCACATGTGGTGGCTCGCCTAAAGTATGCCAATGATCACCTCAAAGATGCACAAAGTGATTGGGAGAAGGTTCTGTGGTCAGACGAGACCAAAATTGAACTATTTGGCCTAAACTCTACTCGTCATGTGTGGAGGAAGAAAAATGCTGCCTATGATCCCAGGAACACTGTGCCCACCGTCAAGCATGGTGGTGGAAACATTGTGTTTTGGGGGTGTTTCTCTGCCAAAGGCACAGGGCTACTTCACCGCATCAGTGGGAAGATGGATGGAGCCATGTACCGAGCAGTCCTGAGGGACAACCTCCTCCCCTCTGCTAGGAAGCTGAAAATGGGCCGTGGCTGGGTCTTCCAACATGACAACGACCCGAAGCATACAGCAAAGGCAACAAAGGACTGGCTCAAGAAGAACCATATTAAGGTCATGGAGTGGCCCAGCCAGTCTCCGGACCTCAATCCAATCGAAAATCTATGGAGAGAGCTGAAGGTCCAAGTTGCCAAGCGACAGCCCACCAACCTTTATGATTTAGAGAGGATCTGCAAAGAAGAGTGGGCCAAAATTCCCCCTGATATGTGTGCTCACCTTGTGGTTAACTACAACAAGCGTTTGACCGCTGTGCTTGCAAACAAAGGCTTTGCCACCAAGTATTAAGTGCTTTCGGATAGAGGGATCAAATACTTATTTCCCTCAATGAAAAACAAATGAATTAAAATAAATTCTTTGAAGTTATTTTCTGGATTTTCATTTTGATAATCTGTCTCTTCATGTTAGAATACATCTACCATTAAAAGTATAGATTGATCATGTCTTTATTAGTGGGCAAACCAACAAAATCAGCAAGGGATCAAATACTTTTTACTCTCACTGTATATAAGCAGGTAAGTCACTGGCAGGAAGGCCAGTCTCGGCAGCACCAATTTTTCTTGACCGTTTCTTTTGTTTAGTTTACTTTTCTTTACAATATTCGTTAACAGTACTTCTGCTAACTGAACCAACATGAAGTCTTAATAAAAAAATAAAAAAAAGGTTCCAATGTCCCTGTGCTCATCAGGACCTCGCAGCTGTGATGTCTTGCTATCAACAAAAGGGAATCATTCAATAGATCATAAAATCAATACCACTGTGTTTTTAACAAATACCAAATTGGGGAAATTACTTTCCTTGATCTTGATTTAAATTGAACTCAGTGAATCAATGGGAAATGCAATAATGTTGAGAACTGAAGGAAAAGTAGTGATTTTAGTGACCGACTGGAAAAATAAACAAAGTTGTCAAGTTTTGACAAAGTGATAACTTTTGTGACCAGTGCTTAGATACAGTATATCTAATTATAATTAAAATCCGTTAAGAAATGAGGGAGGAGAAGCAATTTTAGTGAATTGTGGATGACGACAGACGAAGGCCGACGGCAATGGCTCATCGGACTTTGTCTGGATGAGCTAATAGTAAAACAATGAAATTCACATTGGACTATGAGTTTGATGGAGTGCATCACCTGTATGGCGGAACCAAAACTAGCCTCTAAAGCATGAGTCTCAAACATGCGGCCCGCCAAAGGTTCTAATGCGGCCCGTGGAATTAATTTGCGAAGTGCAAAAATACCACAGTCGAGGTCGTGGAACTCATTTTAGTTCAGGTTCCACATACAGACCAATAATATTTACAGTCAACTGTAGCAGAACAACATACAATAAATAATCACCCCATCTTTTCTTCTCAGTTTGATGTGAAAATAATTTACATTATACCCATAAATAAATATTGCCACCTCCAAATTTCTGTCTCTGTTATTGTGTAAAAAAAACAACATTAAATTAGGAAAATATGTATACTTACAAACTATCCTGTAACAAAATGTGAAAAACCTGAACAAATATGAGCAACCTGAAATGTCTAAAGAAAATTAAGCACAATTTTAACAATCGAGTGTCTTTGTAGTAGATCTGATCTTTGGGGCATGTGCGTAAATGATAAATTGAGGCATAATGTTAGAATCACATATTTTTCTTTAGACAATTCCGTTTTTCAGGTTATTCACAACTTTCTTGTTGAATAGTTTATTTTAAAAAAGTATTTTCATAAGGCACTGGGGTTTTTTTTCACTAAAAGAAAAATGTGGAGTTGTCATTTAAAGGTTACGTTTTTATTTTTCTGGTCCGGCCCATGGGACATCAAATCTTGCTGAATGTGGCCCCTGAAGAAACTGAGTTTGAGACCCTTGCTCTAAAGAGACCAGAGGTTCTTTTATGTCATTCGTCACCAACTCCAGATCCAACTGCCGACTGATTTGGACAACTGAATTGATCACAGACTCATGGGTCTCGTCAAACCCCTGGAAGTTGTTCACCAATTGGGGACACAGCTTCTTCCACACGCCATTCATGTTGGTCTGCTTCACTTCATTCCATGCATCAGCAATATTCTTAATGGCATCACGGATGTTATATCCCTTCCAGAAGTCCTTAAAGTTGAAGTTCTCTTGATTTTCCGTTCTATCCAATGCCTGAGCCATAGACTTTTTAAGGTAGTATGCCTTGAAGGATGCGATAACACCTTGACCCAAGGGCTGCAGCAGAGATGACGTGTTGGGTGGGAGATAAACCACCTTAACATTAGGGTGGAAATCACCCAAAGTAGAAGGATGGCCAGGAGCATTGTCAAGCAACAGTAGGACCCTAAAGGGGATGCCCTTGGCTGTACAGTACCGCTCCACAGCAGGGATGAAAATAACAAGTGTCACCCTTGCCTTCCTATTCGACTTCCAGATGACTGGTAGGATACTTTTCCACATCCCCTTGAGTGCCCTGGGGTTTTCAGCAAGATAAGACAAGCAAAGGTTTCAGCTTTAAGTCCCCCGCAGCATTACCTCCAAGCAGTAAAGTAAGCTTCTCTTTCCCCACCCTATGGCCCGAGGCTGCCTTCTCCTCAGAGATGTAGATGTGATTAGGCAGCCGCTTCCAGAACAATCTGGTTTCATCCACGTTGAAAACTTGTTCCTGGATGATCTTCGCTAAATCACCCAGAAAAGCTTTTGCAGCCGTTTCACCTGCGGATGGAGCCTCACCTTGGAGCTTGAAATTATGAAGATTGGCACAGACCTTGAATCTCATACAATCTCTTGCTGGCGGTAAATTCCTCCTCAGCATTCTTGCCTTTCTGCTCTTTCAAAATTTGGAAAATATACAGCGCCTGATTCTGAATGACCGGTTAATAGAAAGCCTACGTTGGATCCATATCATAAGTCATTTTTCCATCTTGATTATGATGGGAGAACGCCGCTTTGAGATCACTGTATCCTTCATAAAGATTGAACCCTTCATATGGTCTAAAATATGTGCTTTGTCCTTAATAATGGTCACCACAGTCGACCGACTGAGGTCTAAGTCTTTACTGGTGTTCGTCTGCGTTTCGCTTTTCTCCAACCTTCTGATGATATCCAGCTTTTTTTCCCATTGTAATGGATTTCCTCTTGGCTGGTCAAGCATTGCTAGAAGTTCGAGCATTGTTTTTTTGGGACCATGATGTGAAAAAGGCGAGGATACTGAGATAATTACGGAGCACAGACGTAGGGATAAATAGAGACAAAATGGCAGACGAGACTCAGGGATAAAGTCAAAACAGAACAGGTTAAGTACAGTGTAACCAGACGACCTCCTGTATTGTGATTGGGTTTCCTTTCCTTTCCTTTTTTTAAAAAAAATAAATCTTAGTTAATTTTACTCTATATATAATTATCATTTACTATATTGTTTTCTACCTTTAGATTTTTGCTAAGAAGAACTGGTTTACGTCTACATCAATTCAACCTAACAAGCTTTTAATTAAAATATGTTTTGCAAAGCTTCCTGTCAGTGCACTCTCCTGTTCTTTCCTCATTTTCAGGTTGTGTTTGAGCGCAATTACCTTATTTGATATTCTGTATCACAGAATCAGATGACTGTAATTACTAGGCTACTACATGTACAGTTAGATGATGACACTGAAACTACATCTTGTGCAGCTTAATTTCTTATTCTTCAAGAATTAAAGCTCAAACTGACCTTCATCTTGTCCATGATGGCATTGGTTCCCAGGATGTTGTACTTCTTTTCAGGGTTAGTTTCAGCATGTTTAATGGCCCAGGTGGTCTTTCCACAGGCAGGCAGGCCAACCATCATCAAGATCTGAAACAAACAAACCTTCAGCCTCAACACTGATGTGACTGAGAACTATTCTTTCATGTTGTTAGGGATTGGAAAACACTTGTGCTGACTGTCACTTGGATGATTCTGTCTGCCAATAAAACTCATCTACCCAGTGAATTCTTTGATCACATACTGTCCTTCATGTCAGTGCTGCTCACCTCACAATCTGATTTGTTGGCAGGTCCTTTAGTTCCTCTGATCTTCTGTTCCATACTTAGATTATGGATGTAAGAGTATCCGTCTGGTGGGGGATAATAGGGCTCCCGCTTTTGCCCAAAGTTGAACTCGACGGCGCAATTCTTCACCAGGACATGAGGGAATAGGGCACGGCCTGCCAGCGCCTCCTTGGTTGTCCGGAAAGCCACTCCCAGCCACACTCCATTCTTGGTGAAGCCTATTTCCACCCCTTCACTACTCTCAAAGTCCTAGTATTACAGTTGAAAAGGAAACAGCGTCATGAGTTTTGTCCATTCTGATGCGGATACTACTTTAAGATGACCGGATCATGTTTTCCGCACTTACAATGTAACAGCCAATGACGTCATTTTCACCAAACCTCTCGCCATAGTCTCCAAACTTGCAGTCAGCGGACTTCTTTCCCGTTCCTCCATATCCAAAAGAGAATGCCTCCTCACCTAAAACGTAAGCACAAATGTATAACTTCCTGTTTTCTATTTAACACCGAGATGCCCACAGCTTAGCCAATCTAACTATGAGGTCCAGAGGTAATAACCTTTTGGCTCTCCTCTGGGCTTTCGAGCAGGGGTTTAATAATTTAAAAAAAAAAAAAAAAAAAAGCCTGGGCATTCTACTCTTAAAAGGGATTATCTGGAGTAAAAATACGTTTATACACATACATACATACATACTCCCAATTATTCAAAAGAATTAACTGAACTTATTTTTGCTCAGAATAATCCCTTTAAGCATACAGCCCTCATCTTACCGAGCTGAGTGCTGCAGTGGTTGAGGGACCACCCGATCCTCACCACATGAGGATCTGGCTCACTACTGGGCAGGTGTTTCACTGGAATTTCCTCATTGATCTACAAGAAGAAAACAAATTATTTAAAAACAACTACCTCAGGGAACCTTTTTTTTCTTTACTGGGAAAAAAGTATTTTAGCAAAAAAAGAAAAAAAAAACCAGCCACCCAATCCATTATATATTCATCATAGCAATCTGAAATTCAAAAACTTAGATTACAAAACAATACAAATGATGTATAAAATGAAAAGTATACCTCCAAGTATCCAGAGGTTGTTTAGAATGAGTGAAAGCTGTTTTTGTTTTTTGATCAACGAAAGATTCGTACTAGTATCAAAAGTCACTGCCCACCTATTAATGGGGTGAACTTATGGAACAATTGTGCTAAAAATGTAAAAACCTCAAATACAATGGCCAGTTTAAAAAAATATATAAAAAATACTTCATGCAATGCTCAGTGTAAAGGTAGAGAACAAGTTCTAGCTCATGAATCCATTTCATGTCCTGTCTTGTCCTTTTGATGTTGAATGAAATTTTGTAGAATAGCTGGAAATACACTAGTAATTATTGAATGTAAATAGTCGATTTGTAATAAGGGTAGGTGTTGTAAGTTTTGCTTCATCCTACACCTTTTTGGTCAGTCCTTGTTTTGATTGTGCCTTGTTCTCTGTGTTTTTTCCGGTTACTTGAAGCTCAAATGTATGATTTTCCTGTTTTTCATTGACTGAAATAAACTAAACAAATGAAATCAAAAATCCACACTTAAAACAGAAAATGCAGCAAGAAAAACAATAGGAGATCATGAATAGATAGTGATGACCTGAAGTGAACGGGCGCCTACCGTTACCCGTGGTCATTTGCAGTTGCGGGTCATTGAAAAATATTTTTAATGATATTGGGATTGCGGTTGGTCGGGTTGTTTGAAATAAACATTAAAATAATCTCGTAAATCATTTAAATTTAAATATTAGGTAAAAAATTTTATGAAGGTGACAGACACCGTGGTCAGTATCCTACGGTATGGAGGGAGCAAGAGAGAAAATAAAGTTAGGAGAGTGGAAGCTCCGGAAACATCCAAACAAAAAAAGTAAGGTTTGGGACACATTGGATGAGATTTTTAAAGGTGATAAGCGGCTCCCAGTGTTTTCTTTTCCATAGAAACTGGGTTCAAATGTCTCTTTGGGTGTTACAGGTTGTCGACCTCAGGTTTAGATGCTGCGTTCGCGTTGACAACTTTTGAATGATGAAGCAGAACGAACATATTTTCTCAACATATTAACTTACAGACAATGACATGGAATTTTAACACAGAAATAAATGTAGGTATGTAAGTAAGGTTGTGTAATGTACATAAAGACCATTGAGTACTTTTTAAAAATGTGGGAGCGGGTTGGGCCTGTCCTTTTCAAATATATTCCTTGCAGTCGGGCTAGTTAAAAAAAAAACAACGATCAGTTGCAGGTCATTTATACATCGACCCGCGCTTCACTAATAGGTGTAATTTATCCCATAATTTATATGAGAAGTGACAGTTTGGGGTACAGTTTCACTACCTTCATCTCGTAACACACACGGCCGCTGGTGACTCCATGTGTGGCTCGAGCTCCAGACCACAGGTACGCAAAGCCTTCGATGGTGAGTGGATACCCACTGTAACGATCTCGAGACACTTTGAAATGCAGATCGCAGTTGTCTGAAAACACAAATGTATTTCACACACAACTCAACATGTTTCACACATAAATCTCAAGTTTCACCGTGATGTCACATTTCCAATAGGATAGAAACTGAAGGGCACCAAACCAAGCTGCAGTGTTCATACACACTTTAACCAATACTTTTACATGAACTTTTGGCAAATATCCATGACTACGTACTCTTAAAAATGTGAGTGGACTAAACAATCAGAATAAAAAGTTAAAGGTTACCCTCAGAGGTTTAACAATAAAATTAATGACAATATGTGGTTCAAGTCTAAATTAACAATTATGTACACATTTGAATGAAAACACACATTGTTAAATCGACACTTTCCTGGCATTTATATTTAATTTGGGCAGATTTTAGTCCATACCCACTTCACCACATGCAGCATGATACATCCCAAGAAGTGAGTGAACAGTGAATAGAACGTTAAGGTTAAGATGACATGAAATAAGCTTTTTATTCACTCATTCAAACAGTTTCTTTTTAAATTATTATTAATCACACATTATTATGTTGTGTAAAAAGAAATCCATGACTTTTCAAAAACGTTCTGGGTCGTTTTACTTTTCCAAAACCTTCCCAGACCTAGAATTTGTAGTTTTCAACTTTTCCAGGTTTTTTCCCCAAAACGTATGAACCCTGAGCTAGGATGGGCTGTCCAAACAGCTGTAGCTACATGCTAATCTTACTGTTATTAGCAAAACAGTCCATTTTATAGCCTTACATGTATCAATGGTAACCAACGTATCATCAATGATCTCTTCTTCATCTTCAGCAGGAGGTTGCGGCGTACGGGACCTATAAACCACCAGGACACAGTACAGTGAGCAAGCATTTAAAACCTGTTACCAGTCACCACTGAAATACTCAAAAGATATAGAGCGGGAATTCCCAAATTTAAATAAAAGCTGTTCTTGAACCCTTCAGAATGCATGCAAGAGCCTGGTCTTTCAGTTAAGGCCACATGAACTATGTAGTTACTGAAGTTGGTAATCAAATGTATGCCTGAACATATCAACATCAAAAGCCTGAAAACCCTGAATGTTTCAACATACACTTATCAGTCTGGAATTTAATGAAAGGCAACACCCAAAGGAATCCTGTCTACATAATACTAAAGCGTAGGTGTGTCAGCAGATATTATTTACTCTGGAGAGATCAGATTTATCCAGATGGTAAAAATGACAGTGTGATCAAAAGAGAAAGCCTGCACAGCCATTTCAACACTGTGGTATTGAGATTTGAAAATTCTAGAAGCATCTACAAAGCTCTGTATTCAAAGTTAACTCAACAGGGCCCCCAGCAGCTTTCACTAACAAAATATATGTTTAACATATGTCTTCTACTCTACAAATCAAAAAATGCCACACATTATACTTATTTCTGCATTTCTCTGCCAGGGATATTGATTTTCACTGTTTGTTCACATTACTCTATTAACGGCAAGCCAAAAACCTCAAATGTAAAGTTTCACATTTTAAGATAGTGATCATCAGAATCAGAAATACTTTATTGATCCCCAAGGGGGAAATTGCTTGTTGCACATGCTCCAATTGAGTACCAGTTTAAGAAAAGAGAAAAGTGCAATCACACGTTAAGAATATAAATATAAAAATCTAAGTGTGAGGAAATAAAATACAAATGTGTAGAGTCAGTTATTACACATTTGTTATATGTGACACCCAAAGTGAGATCATACCTTTTGTCCTCGCGGTGCTCGTAGTATCCGTATCCCCGGCTTTCCTCATATGGCCTCTTGCGGTTCACCTGTCCAGCCCTGTCTCCTTCAGCCTTCACCTGCTCAGTCTGAGCTGATGCTTCCGGCTCACGCTGCTCTTCAGTCCTGTGATTATCCTGCCGTCTGTCCTCTTGGTCATCTTCTATTTTGACTTCTACTTTGATTTCTACAGAAACAAAAAAGTGATGAATAAAAAAAGAGCCAGTCTGTAATAAAATATTAATGTTCTGGTCCCCTAATATCTACATGTTAACATGAAGTGTAAACCTATCTAATAGCACAACATATTTATGGTGATCCTATTGTGACTAGACTTACCAACATAACAAATACAAATCCTACAATAAATTAAACAATTGTCTTCTCATGACAATGAAGGTTGATTGAAAACATTTCTCTGTCGTCACATAGCCTAGTAAAATCAGGTAAACCGGGTAAAGTTTTTGTTTAAATTGTATTTTAATATTTAGTTTAATAAGAAAAATGTCTCCAGTGTTTGGTCCAAAAGTAACAGGATTAAACAAAAACCAACAACATAAAAAAAATCAGCGCTGTATAAAAGGCACAGTTCAAACCCACTCAATGTACCTGGTTTGACTTCCACAGGTGGCGCTGGCTCCTGCACAGGCTTGGCCTCCGGCTCAGGCACCACGTCTGGCTTGTGTATATCGACATCTGCTGTGAAGTCGGGCATGCTGTGACCCGAGTCTGAGGCTGGCCGACTTTCATACGGCTCACCTTCAGCCTCCTCTTCCTCATAATAACCACCCGAATCTCTGCCCTCATCATCCTCTTGGAGGTTATCACCATCTCCATCTCCATCACCCTCAGCATCTTCATCCCCCAAATCTTCAACTGGTTCTACACGTGAACAAGAAAAAATACCTCCATTAACTCACACTCATTAAAAATGCATTTTTAATTTACCAGTGTCTTCTGTGCAGTTGGCAAAAGAATGTACAAAAACAGAGAAGTAACAAATATCCACTTTTTCTTATGATAAATAATCATGTCTAAGATGATCAATTCATTCACTGTTTGTCTACAAAGCATTTTCACATTTTAGGCACTTAACTCGCACGCTTTTTAGCACATTTCAGACATAATATTTAATCAAACATATTAAATATGCATTTTGAGGTTTAATTTGATATGAAACCTCACACTGATTTTAACTTTCAGTTCCAACATTTGGCTAAAGAAATATGTATCAAAACAACTTCCAGACACAAATGCTGCTTGATGCCTTCCCAAACAAAGACCACAACTTACAAGTCTAATAAAGACACAATTCAACCATTGAATACAAATGTTTACACATGCTTATCTCATCCACAGGGGCTCAAATAGTTCAGTGCACACAAGCATTTTCAGCATATTTCTGTAGCAAAATGTGAGCATTACATTTGTTAAAGTCCTGTCCAGAGTTCGGTTCTATTGAATAATTATGGAAGTGGTTCAAATTAATTTATCGATGGCACTAAAGTTTTTCAAACAGTATAACAAGTTCAGCAGCAACTGTCCAAGAAAAAAAATTGATTAATAAGGCCTCAAGTGAATTAAAAAAAAACTTAATTTTAATTAAATGTGTACGGCCTGAAGTTAAAACTGCACATTGACAGATATAGTTTTATTTTCATAAAAATTGGACTTTGGACCATATTCAAGGTCTAGATAGTGACCTACAAATGGGTGATTATTTAATTAGGGGAGTTTTTCTGTCCCCAGGGTAGATTTTCAAGAAAAAAGTTTTTTTTTTTAAAGAAAAACAATTTTAACATTTTAGAGAGCAATAACATTTTTACAAAAATGTACTTCCATTGGTGCATGCAAATTAGATGCTCCAAAGGAACATTATAGAAATGAGGTAGAAGGCTGACTTTTTGATGCCCACATATGTAAGTAATTTGATATTTTATACACTCTGATCTGAGAGTATGTTTATTAGGCGTCATTACCAAACAAGTTACTATTTGAGTATTTTAATTAATTAATAGGTGGGAGCAGGACCAAATATATTATATCTGTGCGTGTGGGCTAGAGCGGGACAGAAACTTGCAGGAGTGTGTGTGTTATGGGTTTATGAAATCAACCATGAAAATAGAACCACTGATCATCTACAAACCCACAACTAAAACAAAACTTAAGAACCATAAAGACTCCTAAGTGAAATCAAAACCCTGTTTAAACGAAACAAACAAAACTCAAACCCAGTCAAGCGGTGTCACGACATGCGTCTGGATGAACATTAAAGAGTGAAGCTAATGGTGCAGATCTAAATCAGCTGTGTTAAACCCATCACACACCCTTTCTTCTCCCTCATATCCACTTATGCCAGTGAGAAGAAAGGAGATGGAACGGAGGAGGATGCACCAGTGGGAGGAATGAAGAGGTGGACTTGCGCAAGTTTGCGTGGCAGGCCAAACTCGCAAAAGTCTGGACACAAGCCGTTGGCTCAGGGTGGCATTTATTGATTTAACACACTAGCAATAAGAAATATTATATATATACGCACATGTTATATATTTTTTATTGCTAGTGTGTAAAATCGATTGGTACCTTATGTGATTGCAGCAGTCACAGAATGCAGCCTTGAAAGCTTTATTTCAAACATGTGAAATGCAACAACAATAATAATAATAGCTATGCTTCATCCTACTTCTTTTCGGACATGTCTTTGCGTATTATTAGTATTGCATTCTGCACATGTTCGAAATAAAGCATTCAAATCAAATCAATATATGCCTTTAAATTATTTTTCTTGCTATCATATATTTTTTTACTTGTATTTGTCTTTTTATGACATTGTTCCAATAATTTGTATAAACTGGTTGATAATCACTGACAGGTCCTTGACTGTTGTTTAATATGGGTCACACCACTGTTGCTGTGCATGAATTAAAATGCGACACACTTATTGGAGTGCTGAAAACTTTATTTTCTATTTTGTTGTAAAAAAAACAAAAAAAAACACCAGTGTTGATTTTCATGTCATTACCAAAACATGTTACCGTGTCAGTACATTTTTTGATAGAAAATGCTGCTTTTTGTTAACTTGGGTTTTACCTCAATCTTTGTGGTAATGTTTAAAAGTCTAAATTAACATTTTCTGGAAAAAATATACATTGCAATTCAAATATTCTGAATAGTACGCAGTATTTCATTGTTGAGACAAGGCAATGCATTAAAAAGTTAGAGAGAACATGTTAAAATGTATTTGCAAATATTTATAACGTAGTTCCTAAAGAGCATGTCTTGTACTTACTGGAATGATAGTAAAAACTTTGCTTGTCAAATCATTTAAAAAAATTAAAATCAGTGTTTTGTTTCTGTGATGGTAATGACATTTTGCTGTGACAACTTTTAAAAATGGATCAAATGTCTAAATTATCGTGAAGTACAATCAAAGCTTTGCTAAGATCTTTGTTAAAGACCAATTGATAAACCTTTTGAAATAAAAAAAAAAATACAGATTAAATAACTTTTTTTCTTCTTCAAAATTTCCAAAGCCAAAAGTGCCCCTAATTAAATAATCACCCAAATACACACCTCGAGGCAATATAGTGGAAAGATAACTTAGCTTTGAATACCTGGTTGCTCTTGGGCTTCATCTCCATCGTCGTTGTCTTGGAAGTCCTCCTCCTCCTGCTCCGGAGTGTCGTTCTCAGCCTCCTCCTCCTCCAGGGCAGCTCTCAGCCTCTCCACCAGGTCCGCCTTCAGGCCTTTGGTGTCCAGGCCACGGCGCTGAAGCTCTTCCTTTAATTCGTTGACTTTCAGTTTCTTCACGTCCAGACTCATTTTGTTTCGATTGTTTGTGTCTTTATTTGCGTTCTGCAAATTCAGCAAAATAGATAATGGAGAAGTGCTCACCGCTATCACTAACATTCAAATAGTTATGAGTTGCGCGGGAGTGTTATCTACACCAATCAAGCTAACGCGACAATAAAGCTAACTGGTCAGCCAAGCTAACGCCAGTGTTAGAAAAGCTGTTTTACAACTATAACCTGCACCTACTCCAACCTATAAGCATTGAACATGTGCATACACGTCTACTGGTACTTACAATGCATTGCAAAACAACACGTTCGGCCTAAAACAGTTTGTTATTATACACTGAAGTTAGCGCTATGTGCTTAATGCGGATAACCTTAGCCTAGCATAAGCTAGCGCACCGAAAACCAACTCAAAAATAACAGCTTATACGTTTACACATATGCAGACTGCAGGATAAAGACTAGTTCTGCATGTTAGTCGTGCAGTAATAAAAAGGTATGCGCTGTTTATAATTTTATCATTCAAATTAAGATAAATATAAAGTTACGGCCTACCTCCTCTCACGCGAGTTGCGCGGGTCAGTCTTAATGGAAACTTGAGTGACACTACTACCACCACGCGCCGGAAACGCAGCATAAACCGGAAGTTACCTTGAGTGGATGGAATATAGGGAGCCTAAGTCTCCGCCTTTTCCGGTCGGTCCACAGGGCCTAAATTCGGGGAATATTTTACATAAGAGTGGATGAGGAGAAAATATTTATTTTCTGGTCCACTTTACTTTATGCCCTGAATCACACATTTGCTGTACTCCAATTAAAATCGTTGTTTCTTTGATACGTGTTTTGTGATTTATTAGCGTGTAAAAATATGTAATTATTTGGACTCTGTTTGGACTACATATCAGACGTCTCATAGCTGACGTCACAGCGAAATCTTTCCCTGCAAACTTTTCAAAACCGTATACCGCCTTATATATTTGATGCTCTTGTCTTCGTCCTGAAAGAAGGAGGTAAAGCTCGCCAAAGTCACAGCCATTTTCAAAGAGTTTGATGGTGACGTCATATTTGTGAGACGAACGTTGTAGTCCATTACTTACTCTCACATAAAACCTAACGTAAGTTTTGATGCCTGTCCAAAGTGAGTGCTTTCTCAATGTGAAAATGTATCTTTAAAATTCACAGACAGCATATGTGAAAACCGTAGCACATCTCAAACGGGACCAGAAAATTACTTTTATCTCTCCATTGACTCGCGTTCATTTTAAGGCACTTGGGCCCAATGTCCCGGAATCGCCTCACTTAGGCTCAGTATATTTTCATAGTCCAATATAGAAGTCTTTTGGTTACAACATATTCTATTCGTATACGGCTGAGCACTGAAATTGGGGGCTAAGAAAGAAAAAAAAATAGGTACTTGTTGGAAGAAATCGAAGCGGTGAGTGACGTGGTGTTTACTTTAAATTGATTCTGGGAAGTGTAGTATTATAAGTGTGTGCGAGTTTTTTATTTATTTATTTTTTATTTTTTTTTAATGTATTTTTTTTTATTAAATATATACATAGAGTATACATACACTCGTATGGAGGCAAAATTATATAACATCTTTTACCATAAGTCTTAACATAAGAACATACAAAATTCAAAACAGAAAAGAAAAAAGAAAATGTCTTTACAAGGCATATGTCCCATTTTCATATATATTTTTTACAAGGGTACATAAACATTTATTGCATTGCAAATGTTTTCATATTTACTTCTCAATACTGACAAGGAATTGTGAAAAGACTGAAGTTCAGCTTTAAATATAATAATAGAGGGTGTTTTATTTTGCCATTTGACTTTATGTATGTGATATTTTCCCATAATAATGATAATATTACACACCTCAAGAACATCTTTTGTCACATTTTCTATACCAAAGTTAATTCCTCCAATTTTAATTGAGCCATTTCATCTATTTTAATCCATTTTGCTACTTCAGTCCAAAATTTTTTCGTTATTTTGCATTGAAAAAATAAATGTTCTACTGTTTCTTCTTCCTCTGAGCAGAAAACACATGACTCCATCTCAAATCCAAATCTTTTATTTAACGTTACTGCAACTGGATAATAGTTATTTATAATTTTAAATTGCATTTCTTTTATTTTAGGTGGAATGGGCCATTTCATATATTTATTTACTTAGTTATTTCCATTAGTTTGCTTTCATTTGTATATTTTTTAATTGTTACATCATATCTATGAAATAATTTATTTTTCAACCATTTATTTAGTTTTCGATTATTGCACTTCTTATCATTTAATGTCACTTGATCTAAACATATTTTCGGGAGAGATATTGTCATTCTGTTTGAGTGCTGTACATATACTTGAATCAAATTAAGCAGGGTAACGGGAATTGCTTTGCACACTTTATTGTATTCTCTTACAGAAGTTTCAACATTAAACTTATTAATAAAGTCTGCAAAACATAACAAATGTCCCCGGTCATCTAAAATATCAGCTATGAAAACAATTCCTTTATCATACCAGTTTAGAAGAAATAAGGATTTTCTATTGATGATTATGACTCTGTTGTTCCACAAGGTGGAGCCATGTGGAGGAACATTTGGAGCCAATGCAATTTTCCAGTAAATACAGAACTTGTTTATGGTATTCTGATCATTTTAGAGGCAGTTTTGAGGTTTTAAAATCACATTTTAGTAAAAATTCTAGTCCTCCTACTTGATTAAAGATCATTTTGGGGATCTGGAACCACAGTAGTTTAGGGTTATTCAGATATGAATTAATCCAATTTAATCTGAACATTCCAAATTCAAATTCTATCGTTTTTAGACCTCCCTTATCATAGTCTTTTATCATGTTTTCTTTTCTAAAATAATGTGTTTTATTGCGCCAAATGAATTTATAGAGCCTTGTGTTTACTTTTCTAATGTTTTTAGGACTGATATAAAGGGAATAACTGGGATAGACCAGTTTAGATACACCTTCAGATTTAAATAGGTTTCGCCCAAATATGGTCAAGTTTCTTTGTCAACCAATTATTAAGACTTTTAGTAACCATCTCTATTTTTCCATCAAAATTTATAGCTTCTCTTGTTTTCACATTCATGGATAAATTCATTCCCAAATATTTTATTTCTTTCTTAACAGGAATTGTTTCCAGTTCAAGGTCAGAACATTCATACATTGGCAACAGTTCACACTTTTTTAAATTAAGACACAAACCTGATGCCTGGGACAAATTAAATATTATATTCAATGATTCCTTGAGAGATGCTTTATCATTTAGGAAAAGTACTGTATCATCAGCGAATTGACTTAATTTAAATTCTACATTGTTAATTTTTATACCTTTTACGTTACTATCTATTATTGAGTAAGCCATTAGTTGGGTACAAAGTATGAATAATTTAGGTGAAATCGGACACCCTTGGCCAATTCCACATGATACATTAATTCTTGGTGTGAGACCCTTTTGTACAGAAATATAACTATAAATATCATTATAAAATATTCAAATTATTTGACAGAACTTTTCTCCAAAACCCATTAATTGTAATAACTGCAGCAGAAATTCATGCTCGATTGAATCAAAGGCCTTAAAAAAAATCCATAAATAATACGAAATGTTCAGAATTCAGAGGCGATTTGTAGTCTAACATATCTATAATTAGTCTAACATTATTCTGTATGTATCTACCTTTAATAAAAGCAGATTGATATTCCCCTACCAAGGAATTTAGTAGACTTTTTATTCTATTTGCATATACCAAGGCTTAATTTCTAATCATTACACAGTAACGTTATAGGTCTCCAATTATCTACTTTTACACTGTCTTTGTTCGTCTTGGGTAAGAGAGTTATTAGACCAGTTTTCATTGTTGGTGATAGTTGCCCATTTTTTATTACATCTAAATAAGCATTAAAAAGAAGATTTTTAATGTTCGACCAAAACGTTTTGTAGAATTCAATGGTTAACTCATCTATCCCAGGTGATTTCCCATCTTTCATTTGTTTTAAAGCTATTTCCACTTCTGATATTCTAATCACTTCATCAAGCCTCTGTCTGTCTACATCTGATATTGGCTTTATTTTACTCTTACTTTGAAGTAAATTTAAGAATTGATCACATTTATTTTTCTGAAATGTACTTTTGTATAATTCACTATAAAATGTTGTTACCTTTTCTATTATTCTAACAGGGTCTTCCATCATATTATCATCCATTTTTACTTTATTTATTGTCTTTTTTGTTTGTCTTTTTTTTTCAAGGCTGTGAAAGTATGTTGAATTTTTTCCCCCTTCCTCAATCCATTTAGCTTTAGATCTTACATACGCCCCTTTTGCTTTTTTTACATACATGTCATCCAATTGATTTTGAAGATTTTGCCTTATTTCTTTTTCTTCAGACGTAAGATCTGACATTTCACATAATATATTCATTTTTTCTATCATTCCTTTTTGTACTTTTTTTTTTATTCTCAGCAACTTTTTTACCTATTTTAATTGCTTCTTGTTTTATTTGGAATTTGAACCATTCCCATTTACTGACATTTGACATTTCCATCGCAGCAATTTCTTTTTCTAACCTCATAACTCGATCGCAAAATTCTTTGTTCAATAACAATGAGTTATTTAACTTCCAAGTATTATTAAACTTACGTTGTTCTTCCACCAGTGTTAAACATACTTGTGTCTCACAGTGGTCAGTGAGGGGAGAAAGTTGAATAACACAATTAGTCAGTGAGTTCATTAGGTTTGGAGATATTAGCCAGTAGTCCAGTCTGGAGCATAAGTTAGGCTCAGCTGCACTTATCCATGTAAATGTACTAATGCCAGGGTTCTTAACTCTCCAATAATCAATTAAATTGCTGTCCGTACAAAAAGTATGAATTGTTTCATCATAAACATGTTTTACCTTTGGAGGTTTTCTGTCTAACCATGAGTCAGGAGCTATGTTAAAATCCCCTCCTATTAATAATTTATCCGTATCATATGTTATCATCCATTCTCTCAAGCATTGACTTAATTTGGTTAATAGATTCCTGTTTAACGATTTGTTGTTATATCCATATATATTAACAAGTATCATTTTGCTGTTATGTATTTCTACACTGACCATATAATCAATAATTTTACCATTAAATTTATGAAATAAGATCATTACTCCTGCTGAGTGAGACGTACAAGTGTGTGCGAGGTGAACAGGACAAACTGTAGGCTGGTGATTAAAACCCTTTAAACTTCCAAGGGACCACATATAGGCAGGAAGTAGTCGCTCAAAAATGTTAAGCAAACCACCCAAATATGTCCTAAATGTTCCATGACCTAATGTAGTTTGACAACATTCTCACACATCAAAAGATATAAACCACCACTTTCTGATAAAAAATATCTGCATCAGGTACAATCACTCATTTGTTCAAAATACAAATGTCAAACAGCAGATCTGAAACTTTATATCTTGTAATTATCCACAGAGGAACCATATTCCAACAAACACAGTCACAGCCCAACAAAAACATCCAAAACAAACTAAAAACTTGTCCAAATGTAGTCCAAAACACATCAATAAATGTTTTATCTATTGCATTATTTAACAGGACCTGCCTCTATTACCTCAGTTTTCATCATAATATTTTCATTTATAATATAAGCATTTTATCAAAATGGTTCAAGAACAACATTCAAGTTACTTTAGGAAATTTAGGCAAAATTGAGTGGAAGTTTAAAGGGTTAATTTTACCCCACATTCGTTAGAGACTATTGTAATCAGTGTGTCTGCAGAGACATAATGCTATAACTCATTCAATACTTGAGATATCACTATGAAATTACACAGGCATATACATATAGCCAATTGAGTAAAGGTCAAAGGTCAAAATTAACAAAAGGGTCAAAATCACATTATGGGTTATAACTCAAGAATGGGGGGGGTCACATAACTTTCACACGATGCAGAATGAAGATTTCTACAATTCTCATAATTGGTGTTATCACCGACAACCAATAGATTTTGAGATGTCTGGAGGTCAAAGGTGACATGTGGCAAAATTCACTTGTGTAACACTGTGTGTGTCAAGCATAGACATATCACGCTATAACTTCATCAATACTGGATATTTTATAATATATGCACTGACTCGTAAAACAAAATTATCAATATTGCAAAAGGTCAAGGTCTTATTTAGCAGAAAGATCAAACTCACATTATTGGCAACAGGTTTCAATTCAACAACAGGTTCTCATAGAAACTTGAGAATGGCACGAAATAGGGGCAAGATTAGACACTGTCTGAATACTAGTTTCATTTTCATTTGAGAGTGGTAAAATTGTGCAAGACATAACACAAACTGAGATCACAGACAACATACCATTTGTTTATTACATGTTTACACAGTTTACATCTTGTGTGTGAACCAGCAAAGTTATTTGCAATTTAAATACAAGATGTCATGTCCAACATTTTTGTTAAATAAGACACTCAAACTTCATCGATTGATATGTTCCAGTGTTTGCTGTCAGTTTACAGGGCAATAAAAATAATTTCAGAGTGGCATTAGACAGTGGCATCTATTATTACTCAAAATTAGGAAAAGCTGCAAATTAATTACCATTCACTAAATCACTGAAAACACACAATCATAACTGGAACTGTTGTCAACTATATTAAGTTAATTGTGGTCACCATGGCACTGCGCTGTACTATTTTTTATTTTTTATTTATTTATCTTACAGTCAACTCTATATTAAACGTGCAAGATGAACCACAGAAATGCACTATGAATATCATAGCAATCCCCTTGAAAAATATTTGCTCAAACCTTGAGCTTAATGATAGAACCCAAATCCACAGCGTACTAGTCTGCTTCTGTCCACGTCTTCCACCCAAATTGTAGAGCAGAGAACAGTGTGTGATGCAGGGCTGGTATGAGGCTGTGCATACATTAGTGCTAATGTAGTGCACTCTTGTTCTTCACACACAGAGCAACAAATGTAGAAAATAACTCATGAATCACTTTTTGGAAGGAGTAGGAAAGGACACCAGTAGTCTGTTGACCTCTCTCAGTTGAGCATCTAGAGTCTCTGTAGTTAAAAATAGTTCTGCTATCTGTGTCTGTAGGCCTGTGATGGTTGCGTTCAGCTCATCTTCTTTACGCCGCGAGTTTGTGGCCTGTCTGCTGTACTCCAGCACCATGCAACCACCACCAATGAGGAAGATGATGGATTCTCCCAGCAGCTCTGCTCCCAGCTCTGCAGCCGACTCCTCGTTTAGTGGCTTAATGGTGGCACCACGGAAACCCATGATCCGCATCTTCGTTCTCATCTCAATCCAGTGGTAGACTGAAAACGAAGAGAAAATATAGTCAGTACAGCGGAAGCATTCCAGTCAGAGTTTCAATCTGCCAAACTTCAAAATACATATGGATGGAAGTATTTGTGTGAACCCCATCATAGTATTGTTACCTCCACCAAGGAGGTTATGTTTTTGCCAGCGTTGGTCTGTCTGCTAGTTAGCAAGATAACAAAAAAAAATTATGGACAGATTTTGATTAAATTTACAGGGTAAGTTGGTAATGGAAATTATTAGATTTTGGTGGTGAGTGGGGGGTGGGGGGTACTTTCCGTTATGTTTTTTTTTTCAGGTCAGAATTAGAATAATTTATTAATCCCAGAGGACAAATTATTGAGTCTTAGAGTTGCTCAACTCAAGGATGATTAAAAAGTAGCAAGAAAGAAATTATCTATACAAAAAATAAACATATGTAAAGCTGCATGTAACTATGAATATATACATATATACTAGACACAACAAATAAAGGTCCCCACTAGTAAAATAGAAATGATGTGGGCCTATAAATACATTAATTTGTTTTTTCTGGAAGTCCCCATAAAGCATGAGGAAAACAGGTGCAAAGCAAAACATGTATTTTTTTCCAAAGTTTGAAGATGTGTTTACTTTTTATTATTTTTTAATTAATCTTTTAAATTCATTTTTAACACTTTTAATTTTTTTTAATTTTAATGTTATTTGTAATTTTATTTAAAATTGTTTAAAATATCTTTAAAAGTTTTTTTTATTTTAAAAATAGTTAAAAAGATGTGTTTACACTCACTACTCAATGGCTGCTTTACCTACAAGTGATGATTACAAACTTGGTCCGCATGAAGCATGGAAAAGAGAATGTGTATGTATGTAGTATGGGGGGTGAACAAGTGAATGCGTTGGTTTCCATCCTACTTCTAACATCGGTGGTATGGGCAGGTGCAGTCCGTGCCCCTGTAGAAGTGCAAGTGAAACTTTAATAATAATGTATTTTATGTTTATAGCACTTTTCAAGGCACCCAAAGCACTTTACATTATTGATCCTTTATTCATTGACTCTCACATTCTGACTCTGGTGGTGGTAAATTACATTTGTAGTTTACTAACCCTAACCCTGGGGCAGACTGACAAAAGCATGGCTGCCAATTTGCACCTGTGGCCTCTCTAAACACCACTGAAAATTAATATGCAATCACACACCAGTGTGAGTCACTCTGGATGAAAGGAAGGTGAAGTGTCTTGGGCAGGTGTAGCTCAGTTGGTAGAGCACGCCGTCCAATGACCAAAAGGTTGGCGGATCGCATCCCAACTGAAACTGTCCACACATTGAAGTGTAAATTGCTCCCAGGACGTCTGGCAGAACCTTGCATGGCAGCAGCACCTACTGGTGTATGTGAGGCTAATGTAAAGCACTTTCAACACCATGAAGGTGAAAAAGTACTATATAAGTCCAGTCCATTTACCCAAGGACACAATGGACAGTGGGATTTGAACCAGTTGTTTGACAACCTGCTTAGCCATTTACTCTCATGTATCTGTTCCCTACCTCATGAAGCTCAAAGTCTAATTCGAGGATGCAGGATGTTTTGTCATGGACCATTATACACTTTATATGTCTGATCCAATGGTTGTTTATTTAAATTTTTTTTGTATGAAATGTATGGTGTGGCGGCAACAACTTTACTGTGAATAAACCTTGTCAGATGATAACTGACAAAATAAAGACAGAAATGTACATAAATGTGAGATGATGTTGTGTAATTAAAAATCACGTGGTTTATATATGTCCTTACAAACGTTGAGGTCAGGCCTACACCCTTGGTTTTGTCAGTCTATTAAATGGTTTTACTTACTGTAGTGTATGCAAATTATTTACGGTAACTACTTAATAAAGTCAGATGAGTCTTCTTGTCAGATTTGTTTTATTGGTCATGTAATCAGTGTTCGAACAACTTAACATTTTAACATGTATTCAGTAAGTGACACCCCACCAAAAGAGCACTGTGGCCGGCAATAAATTTTTATCTAAATATGTTATTATAGTTTTTAGCAGGACGTAGAGTAACAAAACACTGCTGTCATTAAAACACACGCTTCTCAAAGCTCAATGACAACCATTACCCACCCGTTTGGACCCTGTCCTGCTATTGGCTGAAAAACCAAATTCAAAAAACTGATTGGTCAGACTGATATACAATACTGAACTGTGATTGGTCGTTGACCCACCGTTAGCTTTTCCTTCCTCTGGATGTCTGACACGGCAAGCTAGCGGTCATTGAAAGGCTTTACGTCTGTTACTCACGCTGTGCTGGCGGCAGACAGATGTAATTCTTGAAGAACTCGCTTCTTCGGGCCCCTGCTTTTATCCGGTTCGCCAAAGGTTTGCTCATTTGCCTTACTCCGAGGTAGAGGAGCTTGGCGATTGGGAAAGCACCAACAACCATCTTAGCGGAAATGTTTCACTACTGTGGGCGGAGCCATTAGAAATACGTTGTGACGTTTGGGGAGTGACAAGTTGGACACGTATGCGCACTCGCGTACCGGGATCATAGCAAGTTTCGGGTCTTACATCAGACTTCTACATCACACTAATCTTTCACCTCTTATGTGTATTTTTTGGCCATTATATAATAATAATTAAAAAAAAGTTTTAGTCTTTTACAAATGACACCGCATCTCTACATTTCACAAGCTTTTGTTGAGGTCAATATTCATAAAGTTATAAAAAAAAACACTGTTCTTCATTTTTAATTTGGAAAATTAATCACATATGAACAGAGGTGGGAAGAAACGTAATACTTTGTACTTCATTACTGTACTTTAGTATATTTTTAGGTTGGCAATTACAGTAAAACAGTCGTGAGGCAAGTTTATTCTTTTTCAAAATTTTATTGCGGAAAAAAAACATTTTTAGGTTGGCCGGAAATGACTGAAAATGACCTTGACCTGCAGTGACAAAAATGGAAACCTACGTCCCTATTTGGGTAAACAAGAGGGTTACCCTAAGACCTGAAGATATGACCAGGGATAAAATTGGTGTCATATCATACCATAATGATTTCCAAGTCCAGCGAACATATTTCTTTGGGTTGTTAAGATTAATTTCCGGTTTCCGGATAAAACATAAAATTGCTGTTGTTATTTCTATTATTTATTTAACCACAAAAAGGAAAACTGAAAAAAACCCGCATCGTTATCTGTTGTTTTCATTTTGGTTTTGGAAACAAATATCGAAGAAACGAGTTGTTTTTTCGTTGTCTTATTTTTGGTTTTATTTTTGAAAAACGAATGAACAACACTGAATAATGTGGTTCCTGAGTTTCGGAACCAGAACTCCAGCTGATGGTGATTGTGGAGCTTCACCACTAGATGTCACTAAACATCACACAGTGAACATTGACTGTTTACACTGTCACAATAAAGTTCACGTTAATGCATCATGTCATTACATATATCATAAGTTCCTAAACTTTTCAGTTTTAGATGCAAATGAAAAATATGCTACTCTTTTAACCCATTCAGGACATAAAGTAAAGTGGACCAGAAAATAATTATTTTCTCCTCATCCACTCTCATGTTAAATTTGCCCAGTGGACCAACCGGAAAGGGTGGAGACTTAGGCTCCTTATTACTTTTTTGTATTTTACTCATTCAGTGTCAAATATGAGTAAGAAATTTTATGAGATTGAAGAGCAAACTTATTCTCTTAATTTTGACTCAGTTCTGCTCACTTTATTGAGCTGCAGTAATAAAGAAAATGATATACATACAGATATACCTTTATATGTGCACACACATTAATTTTATTTATTTATTCACTCACTTTTTTAAAAATCTTTTTTTGTTATTTATGTGTTGTTATAAAATTTGATAGGCAGACAAACAGGCAGCTAGATAGATAGATAGATAGATAGATAGATAGATAGATAGATAGATAGATAGATAGATAGATAGATAGATAGATAGATAGATAGATAGATAGATAGATAGATACACTGATCTCCTTCAGTGTAACGTCACCTATTTAAAATGGAAAATAAAATAATTAAAAAAGATAAAAATAGGTTATGTATGTACATTATACAAATATAAAATCATTAAAATGATTAAAACACATTTGACATAATCCCAGACCCATAAACAGACCAAAGCAAAAGTTATTCCTTTGTTTGATTATATAAGACGTAGTGACGTCATAAAGGAAGAACCCGTTCCTGGTGGTACCCGTCAGACCCAGTTGGGGGTCTTTCGGTACCGCGCCCCCCTCCCCTGGGCCGTCAGTACCTGTCCGTGGTGCGTCAGGAGGATCACCTGGCTCGGGTTACAGGGCCGTGGATCCGGGGGGCTGGACTCTGATCCTGGACTGACTGAGCGTCTGGAGCCTCCGACACAACAGCCACAGTCTGAGAACACGACCCAGGAACACACACCCACGAACAGGACCGGGACCAGGACCAGGACTAGGCCCACACCGGGACCAGAACCACAAACAAGGCTGTGTGTGGAGGTAGGACCCATGTACTGCCTGTACGTAAAGAGGCTTTTGGTGGAAAGTTTGGGTGTAAAAGTCAAGTGTGAGTGGGTTTACTTTAGTACGTGGGTCTGTGTCAGTGTTCGCGCTCTGCACTTTTCTATTCTTCGATCTTTCTTCCATGTTTTTCCTCCTTCAATGTGAGGAGGAGCTTGTTCTTAAAAATAATGAAAATCAGATGTTAGTGCGTCCACGACCACAGAGAAAACCCCCATCTGCAGGACTCTACTGGGTCCACTGGGTCCACATCCACTGGACTGGAGAATAAAACTACAGAAACGTCACCAAATTGTAGTCACTAACAGAGGTGGTAAAAGTACTCACATTCTGTACTGCAGTATAAGTACAGATACTTGTGTGAAAAAATACTCTGGTAAAAATAGAAGTACTGATTGATTTGTTTTACTGAAGTAAAAGTAAACATTTGTTTTTTTTGAGTAGTATTAAAGTAAAAAAGTACAGAGTAAAACTATATATATATATGTGTGTGTGTGTGTGTGTGTGTGTGTGTGTGTAAAATCGGCAAATGATAATGCACAAAATAATGAACAACTATCAGTTCTGCTCAGTTTATTGAGCTGCAGTAATAAAGAAAATGTTATTATACATATAGATATACCTGTATATGTGCTCACACATGATTTTATTCATTTTTTTTTTCCATGGATGAAATAATACTTATTCAAACAGGAAAAATCAGAAAAGTTTGAAAAATATCCAAAAATAAATCCTTTCAAAGTGAGTTAGTGTGTAGAAAAAATGATGGGAAAAATCCACAACTGAGATAAAATGTCATTATTATCAAGATTGAAAAAAAGTCATAATTATGATTTAAAAATTCCAAATAGTCATAAAAAGTGATATTAGTGATGTTTTTTTGTTTTCCCGCATTCTGAGCACATGTCTGACACTGCCTTAGTCTGACCCAGAGGTGGTAACTGTACCCACATTCTGTACTGCAGTACAAGTACAGATACTAGTGTGAAAAAGTACTCTGGTAAAAGTATAAGTACTGACTCAACTGCTTCACTGAAGTAAATGTAAAAAGTACAGAGTAAAACTGCATATTGAAATAATACTTATTTAATCACCTCAAATTAGAAAAGTTTAAAAAGTATAGAAAATAAAGTCTTTAAAAGTGTGTTAGTGAGTAGATGATGTGACTGATGACATCACAGGTTTAGTGGGTATGGACAGAACATTATGGGAAAAAATGGATAAAAAAGTCACAATTGAGTTAAAAAAATAATCATTATGAGATTGAAAAAATAAAGTGATAAATATGAGATAAAAAATACATAATTATAAGATAAAAAGTCAAAATTATAAGATAAAACATCATAATTATGAGATAAAAAGTCAATTTCATGCTTATTTTGACCCAAAAACAGAGAAAAATAAGAGTATCTTTCTTAGTTTTTTTTATGAACATTTAGATTTTAAGTGGTTAAATGTTGTCGACAATTAAAAATTGTTAAATATTTTTTTATGACATGAAGGTTATTTTCTTAACGTTTGTGCAGGTGAAGAGTGATATGCAAACCAGCCAAACCTTCCTGTCAGAGCAGGATTTTGGCTTTTGTCCAACCTGAATTCTCTTCTTCAGTTGTGACTTTTCACTTGAAGCAGAACTGGCTGGGTTACTTTTACCGTTTATCCTTTACCTGCTGGAACCTGTTGAGTTAAAAACTGCTTCACAACACATCACCTGGAATTTAACTTTCTGCTCTTTTCCCTTGAAACCAGTATTCAGAGAATGGCTGATCTCACCTCTTGCTTAAAACTATTTGCGAAAAATAGTCTTGCTGGAATGTTCATAAATTGTCTGAGTCTAATATAATTTTGAATGAATGAATCATAATTATTTTTCTGTACTTCTTCTCATTGTTCCTTTTCATATCAAGTTTCTATCATAATTATTCACCTTTTCAGAGTTACTAAATCCATCCTTATTTGCTTTTAATGTGCTTGTTGGTTAATCCATCAAAAATCAATTATTACTCACCCATTGCTGAGTCTCCTGTGATTAAATATTTCAGCTGCTGAATAATCATAAGCTTAATGTTTATGGTTCATGGTGATCACTGACATTTAATTCATTCACTGTCAGGTGAATGAGAAGATAATATTGACTCAGAATATAATCAATATTATATAATATTTTATATATATTATAATATATACTATATTAGATTATAATATTATAGTATAATATTATATAATATTATACAGTGGTACCTCTACTTATGAAATTAATTAGTTTCCAGAAGTGTTTTCATACCGTGAATTTTTCATAAATAGTCACATTTTACATGTAAAAGGCCTGATTCGTTCCAAGGCACCAATTACTGCCCCTCAAACCCTTTAAAAATGATACAAAAAATTACAATTTGTATGAAATATGTGTTAAAAGTAAAAGAAAATGTAGATTTAGATGTAATGTATTGGTGTCAGTGGGTAAATGTGTCTTTACTGACTGAACATTAAACTATTCAAATGAACCAGACATGCAAATTAATTTCATACCATTGTAGTTGTTTTAATTGTCACTTCTTTCACCTTCAATAATGTTTGTTGACCAACCGCAGACTTTAAAGCGATGCTTTAAAGTGCAGGGGTGTTTGCTGTTCCTCAGAACCCTCACCTACACCCTCCATCATCAGATCAGTGAATATGGTGGATGCTTTTTCTGAAACAATCGTCTTAGTCACTGTATCTCCTGCAGTTTCTTTCTCCTTTATCCCAAGCAGTCACAGTTTTTCCATCTGGTCGTTCAGTGATGACTTCTGACCTCTTTTTCCATATCACACAGATGCCTTTGGAAGGGGTCTCTGCTTTTAATTCATCCTTCTGCTTCAATATTGTACTAATGGTAGATGGGTTTCTGCCGTATTCTTTTGTGATATCACTCAACCATGTAACACTTTCATACATTTTCTGCCAAAACACGTTAATGGCAGTGAATGAGTTAATGACCCAGTCAAGGTCAATTTCCATCACAGTCTGTGCTCGACACACAGAAACAGTGTTACACAAGTGAATTTTGCCACACGCCACCTTTGACCTCCAGAGATTTCAAAAACTATTGGGCATAGGTGATAACTACAATTATGAGAATTGTATGTTCTGCAGGGTGGCACGGTGGTGCAGTGGTTAGCACGGTGGTGCAGTGGTTAGCACGGTGGTGCAGTGGTTAGCACGGTGGTGCAGTGGTTGGCACGGTGGTGCAGTGGTTGGCACGGTGGTGCAGTGGTTAGCACGGTGGTGCAGTGGTTAGCACGGTGGTGCAGTGGTTGGCACGGTGGTGCAGTGGTTAGCATGGTGGTGCAGTGGTTAGCACGGTGGTGCAGTGGTTAGCACGGTGGTGCAGTGGTTGGCACGGTGGTGCAGTGGTTAGCACGGTGGTGCAGTGGTTAGCACGGTGGTGCAGTGGTTGGCACGGTGGTGCAGTGGTTAGCACGGTGGTGCAGTGGTTAGCACGGTGGTGCAGTGGTTAGCACGGTGGTGCAGTGGTTAGCACGGTGGTGCAGTGGTTGGCACGGTGGTGCAGTGGTTAGCACGGTGGTGCAGTGGTTAGCACGGTGGTGCAGTGGTTAGCACTCGTGCCTCACAGCAAGATGGACCCTGGTTCGAAACCCGTACCAGACCTTTCTGTGTGGAGTTTGCATGTCCTCCCCGTGTCCGCGTGGGTTTTCGCCGGGCACTCCGGTTTCCTCCCACCATCCAAACACATGCACTGATAGGTTAATTGGTTAATCTAAAATTGTCCATAGGTGTGAATGTGAGAGTGATTGTTTGTCTATATATGTTCAGCCCTGAGATGAACTGGTGACTCATACAGGGTGTACCCCGCCTTCGCCCATTGTAGCTGGATTAGGCCCCCAGTGACCCCCGTGACCCAAGTGTGGATAAAGCGGGTTCAGATAATGAATGAATAGTATGTTCTGCATCGTTTTGTACCAATCTGAAAGTTTTGTGACCCTGCGTTCTGGAGATATAACCCATAATCTGATTTTGACCTTTTAGTTCATTGTGACCTTGACCTTTGACCTTTTCTCAAATGGACCATTGCATCTGATACGCATTAGGTATGTGACCTTTGAGTTATTCATTGAGTTATAGCATGATATGTCTCTGCGGACGGACACACACACACACAAGGTGATTACAATACTTTCTTCCAGCCAATGTTGGGGTAGATGAATAAATGTGCACATTGGTGCAGATAACACACGTCCATCACTTCCAGGCAGAAGCTCTGGTCTGCGGTCATTACACCCTGACCGATCGTGACCCTGTGCAGAGTTTAGACAGATTGTAACTGGACAAAAATGTGTGTTATGTTGTGTCGCCCTGTGACATTCTGGAGTCACACTGGGATGTGAAGAGAACAGCAGTGGGAATAAAGACGGCAAAACAATCAACATTTAGACTGACTGACCAACTAGAGCTGCAAGATTTTAGTGAAAAACTGCCACTGTGATTTTTTTATTTATTTATTTTTTTACCCTGCGATATATATTGTGTGGTGTCGACACAAACACTCAAACGGATTAGTGGTCGTCACTGTCATCCTTCTGTAGCTGACATAATTAAATACAATTAATAATTAAAAATTAATAAATAAATAAAAATACATTAAAATAAATACAAAAATTTTATCTAATTTATATATAATTTATAATTGAATAAATTAATTTTAAAAATTAAAAATAGATTAAAAAAAAATCTAAATAAATAAATAAAAATAAATCAATGACTAAAAATAAATACATTAAAATAAAAAACAAAAACAAAATAAAACAAGTAATAGAATACAATACAAATAAATGAAAAAAATATTAAAATGTTTTATTTAAATGAATACAAAAATAAATTAAAAGAATAATAAAGTAATACAATACTACTACTACTACTAATAATAATAATAATAGAATACATTTTTATTCTATTTATTTAACTCTGCGTTATATTGGGATATGAAAAACTGGTCAGTTGTAAATAACAGCTGTGCGGTGTCGACACAAATGCTCAAACAGATTAATGTTCAACACTGAACATACATTTAACTGTCATCTTTCTGTAACTAAAATTATTAAATACTATTAAAAATTAAAAATAAATAGATTAACAAATAAATATGTTTACAAAATTTTAACAAATGTATTTAAATAAAATAAATGAATAAATCAAATAAAAACAGTACATAAAATTAAATAGATTAAAAACTTATAAACAAATAAATAACTATAAAAAGAAATAACTCCACATAACTGATGTTACTTTTCTTTTGTTTTCGGGCAATTTTTTCTTGTTGGTTTTGGGTGATTTTCTCTTGTTGGTTTTGGGTGCTTTTCTCTTGTTGGTCAGTCATTTTTAAGTCTTGTTAGTGACTCAGTCCAAACTCCTTCAGAATGATTGTGATGTGTTCAGTGTGTGTCAGGTTCTATTGAAATTAGAAAATCCAACATTAACAACGTGACTATTGCGAATGCGTACATTGCGACATCGACATTCTACCAGTATACTGTGCAGGTCTACTCTGAACTAGAACAGAGGGAGAATTGAGTTTGGTAAATAGTTGTCATCTGTGTTTGGATCAGAAATAATTGAAGTGTGTTTATTCGAGAGTCGCTGATCAGACCATTACATATGTTATGTCAGCTGTTGTGTTTGGCAGTTACTCACTCCTCTGTCTACTTATGTAGGAAGAAAGGTGAAGCTGTGGAGTGACTCACCTGGCAAGTGTTATTATGGGCTGTAAAAAGCAGTTTGGGTGGAGTTTTTTTCATTTGTACCAAGCTTACGGTGGAAGTCTGGAAATAGAAGAAACGACTGATCCAAGAGTGAGTCACATTAGGTCAGAGTGAGGAGAACTGAAATAATCACTAAGTTTCATTCACTTACATGTAAAACTATATACAGGGTGTGATTTATAAAAAAAAAAACAGAGGGGGGGGTTCACAGAACAAAGCTTGACCCTCATCTCATTCTCACATCAATAACATAAATGAGGCTCAAATCACTATACATTTTTTTCCAATGTGACATATCCATATGTCCTTTTGTCTTTCCTTGTTGGGGGGGGGGTCATCTGGATCCATATACTGTACATGGTGTTCATTTGCTCATGAATGGGCAGTTTTTCCACTGATTTTATCTGCCAGTGTGTGAGGGCAGGGTACGGTGGTGCGGCAGGACCAGGGTTCGGTTCTGTGAGAGCAAAAACTGAGCACATGAGACCCGTACCCGGATGGATGATGTTCAGAGGGGGTTACAAGCCGGTGGGAATCAGGTTGGGGCAGTTTTCCACCCTGTCCCTTCGCCCCCCAGGGGGAGAAGGTGGCTCGCGGGTCTGGCTACAAGCTTTACAGCCCTTCCCCCCCAGAATTCACTCCATGTTAAGTTCCTTTTTCAAGTATTTTGTGTTCACACCGTCAGAAAGACTCATAGATCACAGGATACAAAGGTGATGTCCAAAACAGGGGGTGTAAAGCCATCTTCTCCCCCTGGGGGGCAAAGGGACAGGGTGGCATACTGTCCCAACCTGATTCCCACCGGCTTGTAACGAGTGTTGTCAAAAAAATCGATTTTAGATACTAAATCGATATTGACCCTTGGTATCTAATTAGATACTAAGTTGCTGGAAAATCGATTTTTGTTTTTATGGCGCGTCGCCGCTTTTTTGTAGCGGGTAACGTTAAGAATTCTAAACAGGCATCAACGCGGTCAGCTCTGGCACAGCCGTAATGCCAGCGTGTAAGTTAAAGTCTCTTTTTTTTCTCCAGCTGCCTCTGACAGCACACGGGATGACGCCAGTGCGACCACAGACCTATACACTATTTCTATAGGTCTGTGATTGGACCATCCGATGCAACTTTGCTTTTAAAGGCCTCGATATAGTCGAACGTCTATGCACGGGGGCGGCAGCCAGGCGGTAGCGCATAGTATCACGTTACCACCACGGAGGCCACCGTGAGCATGTCAGCCTATCATTTTTGACGTGTGCGCTGCTAGTCCCGCAAGGGGTACGCGGTGGTCTTTGCGGTGGTCACATGATGCAATACGCTGCCGCCCGCGCACATAATCGCTCGACCATAAAGAGGCTTGCAGTTAGCACTGCAGAAGGGCTTGAGCAAAAAGCTAGGCCTATATTAACTTGCCAAGAGATAGACATGCATTTATTCTGCACCCGCACTCACTACCTTTTTCTAGCAGTCCATGGAGGAAATTTTAAAAAGAATCCCTCACATCTCCAGTATTGAAATTAGTATCGAGTATCAAGTATTATCCTTAGTATCGGTATCGAGTTGGAAATTTTAGTATCTTGACAACACTACTTGTAACCCCCTCTGAACATAGTCCATCCGGGGAAGGGTTTAATGCGCTCAGTTTTTGCACCCAGACTATATATGTGTCATTACCAGAGGTGGAAAAAGTACATTTTCATTATGTTTTTTTTTTTTTTATTCACAAATATGTCAATTCTCCTAGATGAGATAGTGAGTGTCGTGAAATGAAAAGTATCCCTAGTAACAATAATTGTATTTAACATTTACAGAATTCAACAGTAGTGGACAATATAAATGACAAGACCAGATATTACTTTTATTTTCTTCCACACATATTTTATAACATTCATATCACACATATAAGAACACATGAATCAATTATACACTTCAGGTATCAACAATGTCAACAATTTAAATTTTTTGTACTCAAAAAGTAGTGGGAAGAAGTAACATTTATAAACTCCCCCCTAACCTTCTATTACAAACTAATAATCCAATAGATTCCACTTCCTCTGCACCAACACACCTCACCCCCATCAACACAAGCATCCCTAACCATTTATCATTTGTGTGTGTGTTTAATTACCATACATTTTCCTGATTTTTAAAATTTTTTATTCAGAAATATTTATTCTGAATAAAATGACTCAGCATTAAACCAGTTTTCTTTGTGGCTCAGTTGGTAGAACAGGTCATCCAATAACACTGCTCTTTTTTTATTTCAACATATTTAAAAAAAGAACACACTGGTGTGCACAATGGCACGCGCCAGCATGCGCCCTGTAACGCGCCCTGTAACGCGCCCTGTAACGCGCCCTGTAACGCGCCCTGTAACGCGCCCTGTAACGCGCCCTGTAACGCGCCCTGTAACGCGCCCTGTAACGCGCCCTGTAACGCGCCCTGTTTCCCCATCTTTTATGCATTTTACCATTGCTGGTTAGTGAGATATAGGGATACTTCTGTGTTTCACAGGTTTGCTAATATGCCCAAATGAATTGATCGTAACGGGCCCATATGGGGATTTGGTGCTATCTTTGGTCAGTTGGTGAGTCCACAAATAGGCTAAGGAAATGAGACAGTGAGTCCATGGTTTAAGAAAGTTTATAAAGTGATTAACTAAAAAGTAAATAAATAAATGGGGCGTGTGCTGTTAAATGTGTTTTAAATCTCCATATTCCTTCATATATATTTGACATATTTATTACAGGGATGTAATTGAGGATTTTGCATCAAAGAAGGCAAGAAAGGTCCAGTTTTAGATGGTATCTTTACAGCTGCTGCTGCTGCACCTTTACTTTTACTGCTGGTTTTTTTGTTTATTGTGGTGAACCCTAAGGGAAAAGGCAAAAGGAAAAGCAAAGTCATTTACACTCATTTTATTATTACTTGATTATAGTTAACATTGGTTTTGCTTTTTGAAAAGGTTTGTGCAATTTGCAATGTTATTATGTTTACATTTGTGTGCAATTTTAGAATATTTATATTTACAAATTTCTCAATTTTATTTATTTATTTTTATCACAATTTTTATTTTGTATTTTTTAAATTGTAATTAAAAATAAGCATTGATATATACATTGGTGTTTGTTGTATAGTCTGTCTTTGAGTCTTTGAAGGATATGGTTCCGGGTGTGTGTGTGTGTGTGTGTGTGTGTGGGGGGGGGGGGGGTGCCGAAGACATGTCTCGCCCAGGGTGCAAATCAGGCCAGGTCCGTCCCTTTTTGTCTCCATCCACCGTCTACTTCCATTTTATTTTGGTACATTTCCGTTTTGTTGTGGAGTGAATTCACAGCGTTTCTCTCTTGCAGTTGTTCTGGGAGTTTGTGTTTTGTTGATGTGGTGCCTTTGCCCCTGTGGCCACCGTACACAGTGTACGGCACATAACATTACTGTACTGTCCATTTGATTATACACTAATGTACTGTTAGCCTAGCCACGTTAGACTCCTAGCGGCAGCATATGTAATGTCCTACAGTAGTAGTCTAGTTCTGCTCGATTCAACTTTTGGCTAGGTTTCCCTGAAACTGGCCGACCAATCACAGTGAAGTATACAGTATAGAGACAGAAACAACAATAGAAGAAGAAGAACAATTGGTGGTGATTTCCTTTTATCAATAAGTGAAGAATGTGAGAAAACGTCAGCAATCTTTAAATTTTTTTTACAGAAGTGACAACAGTCGTTAAACTCCATAATCCATCATTTTGTTTAACGTCAACTTTCTGGCGCTCTAACAATGTCACCCTTAAAATTACACTGATTGGTTGTAGTACAATCCTATTGCACACAGAGGGATTTGAAAGACAACCTTTTAGCCCCGCCTCCCCTGTCCAGAAAGCGTTCCTAGACCTATACATTGAATGAATAGGGATAGCACTGCTGAGCTAATGTCCTGTCAGATTTCATAGTAAAGTTACATCCATTTCTTCCAGTGCAGACAGAAAAGTCAAACTAAAGCCAGTGGTCTTAGTTCTGATCTAGGATCAGTGGTGTGTTTCTGCTGCAGACACAAACTATAAAGGCTAAAGATTAATGACCTCTTTCCTGGAGTGCAGTGGCCACACACATTCCTTGTGTTTTACACAATAATTACACAGCGGCACCTCCCAGCCTCAGCCTTGGTCCTCCTTTATCCAGACACAGATATGCCAGCGGTGGCTTCACAGATTCCGTCACATGACACAATAACTGACCAATGTCAACATTGACTCCAGTCTTATCTGTGGAATTTCATTAATGCCATCAAGGACTGTGGACAGAGGACACTTGACTGGTTCACAGGTTAAATCAAGCTGCACTGGAGGTAGGAAAGGGCGGTATGAAAGGTATCATACCTTATGGAGGTATTTTTTTGTCCATGGTCGAGATTTTTTTGATACCGTTCTACCGTCCATCCTGTAGATGGCAGTAAAGTAAAGTTTCCAACATCTGCCAGCTGCCTCAAAGAAGCAGCTAGCACCACATTCTTTCTACATACTGTGTTAGCAGAAACATTTAGTTTAAATAAGCTACAAATATAAAATATATAGTTTATGTAGTGTACTATTGGTTATAATTGTATGTGATGCCAAGATATTTCCATTCAGGACTCTACAATTTAATTCTCAGGGTGTTTGAAAAGTGAACTAACAAGCTAACAGCCAAAGTCATGACAGCCATAGAGTTTATGATGACAACAAAACAATTGTGCTAAACATTAACACTGCCTTATGTGTAACACACTGCGCCAGCCTTTAATAACTGTATGTTACTATATCCAGTTGAGTTCCTATTAGTCATGGCATCTGGCTGGAGTTAGCAAATAAAATGACTGTTCAGAGTTACAAACAATTTTGCTAATGTTAGCATGCTAAGCGCTGCTACAGTGATTGCTATCATTGAGGTGTGTTGTGCTAGCTACTCTCAATGATAGCCTCACATGACAGATGGTTTCTCTTCAAATTGAAACAGTAACAACTTAAACCATTAGTCTTGTAATAATCACACGTGTAAGTACACATTTACAAATCACCCTCAACAACTGCAAAAAGTTGCAGTGAGAGATTTATTGGATCAAATTGGCTCATGTGGCTCATTCATTTTGTCACCTCTCCCTCTTCTTGTATTCTCTGGTTCATGACTGATCACGCTCCTGAATATGAAGAAAGTGTCCACTAATATGAAAGACTGGACTGCAATACATGACCACTAACAAACTGTTCTGCTGTCAATTATACTTTGTTTATTATTTATGTATAGTATCCTACAAAATATATACCATATACAACCAGTGGCTCAAATTATACTGGGATATGCATTTTTGGACATGCCACCCATTCCTAACTGGAGACTTTTATCACAGATTGACTGATTAATTGTCTAGTACAGAGGTGTCAAACATGCAGCTTGTGGGCCAAAAGTGGCCCACCAAGGAGTCCATTCTGGCACATGGGATGAATTTGTGACATACAAAAATGATACTGAACATATAACAATAGGACCCTGGTTCTATTCCCACACCAGACCTTTCTGTGTGGAGTTTGCGTGTTCTCCTTGTGTCTGCGTGGGTTTTCACCAGGTACTCCAGGTTCCTCCCACCATCCAAACACATGCACCGATAGGTTAACTGGTTAATCTAAATTGTCCATAGGTGTGAATGTAAGAGTGATTGTTTGCCTATATAGGTTCACCCCTGGGATGAACTGGAGACTCATACAGGGTGTACCCTGCCTTCACCCATTGTAGCTGGATTAGGCCCCCAATGACCCCTGTGACCCTAGTGAGGATAAAACAGGTTCAGATGACGAGACATAATAATAGGTTGATTTCACGTGATGTCACATTGCTATGTAGTCAGCGTACAATTTTCAGATGGAGGGCAAGATGTGAAGTGGCTTGATGAAAATGTCTATGTTTTGTGTAGTTTACGGATGCGACAATCATTCTAACCCATTTTCTAACCCATCCAATGCCATTTTTTTTAGAGTACCATAGATTGTCATTCAGAAAGGTGAGAAATGGAAAAAGCTCACAGAAAAACACTGTAAAAGTGGATTTTAAATCCGTATTTGTGGTTGGGAGTAGAAGAATATGCTAATGATAATGCTAATGCTTGTGTCTGCAGTGACCACTTGGTCAGAAGTATGTTCCAAAACTAACTTTTTTATGGGTGTACTATATATCATTATGTTGTGGTTAAATGTTAATTTACACTGTTGTAATATGGTTTACCTAAACACATCAAGATGAGTTACATATTTGTTTAAATTAGTCACTACTGCTAGCAATACATCTTGATGTTGCATTTTTACAAATAAAACGATAAATAATTATTACTGAGCCTTTTGGTACTAAGGTTGTGGACCCATCCGCTGATAAAAAGTTATATGCATCCAGTAAAATGGATGAAAATGAACAAAATAATCAATAAAATGAACATATATGACCAAAATAATCAATAAAATGAACACAAATGATTAAAATATCTAGTAAAATGAATAAAAATGACCAAAATATTCAGTAAAATGAAAAATAAAACGTCACATTTTCAGCCCAGACTTATCTTGGAAACTTGATCCAACCATCATTTCAGACTCACTAACACACATGTGTTTGATTCTGGAAGCATTTCACTTGTAGACTAGTGTTATTGGGGCGGTGTTAAAGATGACCAAAATAATCAAGAAAAAAATGAATGAAAATGACCAACAAAATAATCAATAAAATGAACAATAATAGCCAAAATATTCAGTAAAATGAACAAAATAATCAATAAAATGAACAAAAATGGCCAAAATATTTTGTAAAATGAACAAAATTATTAATAAAATGACCAAAATGTTCAGTAAAATTTACAAAATAATCAATAAAATGAACAAAAATGGCCAAAATATTTTGTAAAATGAACAAAATTATTAATAAAATGATCAAAATGTTTAGTAAAATTTACAAAATAATCAATAAAATGAACAAAAATGGGCAAAATTTTCTGTATATATTTCACAAGCATTTGATTGTAGACCACTGTGAGCAATAGGTCAAATCATGAGCGATGGGGTATGGTTTGTTGTGTGTTCTATTTAAATATGTGTCAGAGTCATCCTGTGGTTAATAATCACAGATCTGAGAATAAACTACAATATTCATTAGCTTTACATAATACCAGGGTGTGTCTCCCTGCCTTTATGTTCCACAACAACAGCTCATTCCACATCTGAGGCCTTCTGTTTCTGCTGATGTTAGAAAAAAACCCTGACATTGTGATTTTTAACTCTGCCATATATATTGTGATATGAAAAACAGATTAGTGGTTGACACTGAACATACGTTTGACTGTCATCCTTCTGTAGCTGAAATAATTAAATACAATTAAGCAAGGGATAATGTATTGCCCACGCATGTCTATCGAAAAATATTTACCTTCGGGGAAGAAAAATTCCCTGAACATTAATCTATTTCCTCTTTCTTCTCTTTCACAATTGCCAGCCCCTCCTTCATATCCTTCCTCTGAATTTGTTTCTCTTCGTGGGGGAACTTAGCTGAAAGTAAAAACATGAAACAAACTCCCTCTTCCTCCTCAAGTCAATGTTTCCCTTTGTGATTTTTATCTTTTTTTCAAGTCTAAACAAATACACCTGTATTCCCAGAGGTGGAGAAACAATCTAGTGAAAGTAGAAGAGAAATAAAAAGTAGCTCTGATAAATGTTTCTGTACAAAACTAAATGAATGGAACTGTGTTAATACAATACAAAGACTATTACACTAGTTTAACGTCAAATAACTATTGATGCACTGATCAGCATTTTTTCACCGATACCAATCACCAAAAAACTTGATCTGCTCTGATTACCGATTTTAACTCATGGACTGCCAACGTCGTATATATACACCTCTTTTGTGTTTTTTCATGGGGGCAGTGGATCAAAGTCTTGTTCATCATTTATGTGAATTTCAGACTTGTGGCCAATGTATTTCTGTCCCAGTTGGTGCAGAAGCTGTATTTTCCAATAAAAGGCAACTGTAGATTTGTGCCTCGAAGAAGGCAGAGGTTGGTGAGTTGAGAGTGAATGAGAAAAAACCGAAGTGGAAGATGAAATCGAGTGAATAAAAAAAATACAAGCAGCTTACACTGGGACAGAGTTTATCTGGCAATGGATCTGTAAGTAAGAGTGTGACGACCATGATTGATAAGGGTGAGGTGGGAGATTCATCCAGCGGAGACCGCCACTCTGGTAGTGCAGGGAAACATGTTATAATGCCATACTGCTGTTTGTGTGTGTGTGTGTGTGTGTGTGTGTGTGATGGTTTGGTACATACTAAAAGTTGTGAACATCTCGCATGAACATCCATGAATGAGGCAATACAAGGTATTGGGACACTTATTTTTTGGGGTCTTGAAAGTTCAGTGAGAAGTGGACAAAACTCTGGCAGTATGGAGCTGTCTATTCTGAACATAGCTGGCATCAATGAGTTAAATGTTCTTACCTTTCATCTAGGTATGGATAGCTGCAGCCCTAGATGGAACTATTTGATAGTTCCACCAAAGGCTGCAACCAGGGTGCGATTTATGAAAAACCGAGAGGGGGTGAGGGTGGGGAGTCACAAAAAAAAGCTTGTGTTGGATGTTCTGATCCTTATTTCCACATTAATAACATAAATGAGGCTCAAGTCAATAAGTAAACATTTAAAATCAACAGTTTTCTCTGATGGTTCTGTTCATGTAGCCTTTTCTGCTGCCTGCATGCAAGGGCACGATACGGCGGTGGAAGGGCAAGGTACGGCGTTGTACCCGGGACCGGTGTTCGGGTCAATCTGGCCGGGGTGAGGTCAAACTGAGCGCATGACACCCGTTAGAAGGGGGGTACCGGGGGTCAAGCTGGTGGGAGTCAGTTTGGGGCAGTTTGCCACCTATATATATATATATATATATATATATATATATATATATATATATATATATATATATATATATATATATATATATATATATATATATATATATATATGGTATTTTCTCCAAAAGTGCACCTTATATATGAAAACCTTACAAAATAAATCATTCATTGAAGTGTGCCTTAGTGTGGAAAATACAATACTTATTTATATATAATATAAATTTAAACCTAGTCGAGTACAAAAGGGAAAAGTTTCCTGTAGAATAAATAAATACCTGACAAATCAATACCCACTGAATTACAGTTATAAAGTCTTTAATTCCTACTTTTCTGAATGAAGCAGAAAAAAATACAAAATGCTTTAATGTAATTAAAAAATGCATTGTAAATTAAGTCATCATGCTGTTTTTTTTTTAATTATATAATGATAATGTTAAAACTGACAAATGATTTAGGACCTTATATCTTTTCTTCCTCTTCAGCAAAATGTTCAGCTGTGAAAATATGTGAACGGTGAAAGGTGAAATAACCTACACACACACACACACACACACACACACACAGAACATGTTGGAACTAAAAATCTAGGTTGGGTTAATAAATCAGGAAAACATTGACAGAAGTCAACTTCTGTCACACACTAAACACACACACTTACTTATGTAACAATTCCCAAGTAAATTTTTCTCACAATTTAACCTTTCTGAAGTGATTTATCACCTATTATTATATGTTTATTCTCTGTATTTTGTAAGTGTACATCATGTATTTAATTTCTAATTACACAGATGTTCATGAAAAGTCCGTCATAGCCAACATACAATACCCTGACTTATCTAGACAGACAGACAGACAGACAGACAGACAGACAGACAGACAGACAGATAGATAGATAGATAGATAGATAAAACTCATTAAAAAATGGCTAAAATGGACAAATATATGCATCAATATAATTAAAAACAAAATATTTGACAAAAATGGCCAAAATATTCAGTAAAAAAAGTACAATTTCACATTTTCAGCCCAGACTTATCTTAGAAACTTGATCCAACCATCATTTAACTCATTCCATTTGTTTATATTCTAGAAGCATTTGACTTGTAGACCAGTGTTATTGGATGGTGTTAAAGATGACCACAAATGAACAAAATAATCAATAAAAATGACCAAAATATTCAGTAAAATTAATGAAAATGACCAAAATAATCAATAAAATAAACAAAAATGAACAAAATATTCGCTAAATTGAACGAAAACCACCAAAATAATCAATAAAATGAACAAAGTATTCAGTAAAAATGAAACATCAGTGTAATCAAAGGACTTTAACTGAGTCTTAAAACAAAGCCTGATGGGAACATGTTTAATCATAAAATAATTAAACACTTTTGACTCTTATTATTGTACTGCTGTGGTCCAGTTCAGATCATATTAATCTGAACTAAAATATGTTTGACGCCCCTGTCATAGATCATAGCTCCATTGTGTCTTCATCTTGTGTTTTCCGTTTCTTTTAGTGTTTGACAGGGCTGAGTTTAGTTTCCTGTGAAGGTCGGTCCAGTTTATCAGCTTATCAAAGCTCTGGAAAGAAAGCGTCTGAAGTTTTCCAGGGAACGTTGCTATAAAAAACAACCAGAGAGCAGCTGCAGGTCAAACCATCGCCTTTAATTTAATGTTAAACATATATTTAGTCTGTTGTCTATTGTTCCTCAAACACTGATTGATGGTTCTGTGTGTGTGTGTGTGTGTGTGTGTGTGTGTGTGTGTGTGGGTGTGGAACCCTCATCAGGCCAAAACTACTTCTGCTTTTTCAATCAGACTGACTGTGGTTGTTCTGATCTCTAAGGTTTTATTTAAGGAATATATACAATGAAAAAAATTACTTAACAAAGAAGCACAAATGGACAAAAACAAATTAATAAGTTGTTGAATTCCTGACCCCAGAATAGTGGAAGGACTGGATAATGTGAATATAGAACATTTTATCATGGTTTGTTTCATTGACCACGGAAAAACCCGGGCCAAAAGGGGTGTGGCCTGGGTAAATGTTTGAAAATGACTGGGAAAAAAAAGAAGAAAAAAAAGGACTGATAGCCTAGCCTAGCCTAGCCTAGCCTAGCCTAGCTGTGTCATTCCATCTATGGGTCTCGTGGTGCTTCATAGTCAGGGGAGGCGGGGCTAAAAGGTTGCCTTCTTAATCCTCTGTATGCAATAGGACGGTACTACAACTATTTTAATAGTCGACTAAACGGATATTTTTTTTCTGGAAATTTAGCATGAAGTTGATTTAATTATGTGGTAAATGAAAATAAGCACAAGATAGACGAGTAGAATGAAAACTAGGTTTTATTGAACATATTGGAGGAACCATCCTCTCTGTTCTGACTCCAGAGCTGGACATATGTGCTGAGAGACTGTAATCTCGCGTGCATAGGCCTGTATGCCTTCTCACCGTATTATTGTATTGTATTGTAAAAGCAGTCACAGTGTTGGGTGTGCATGTCATAATTTTTATATCATCATTTTGACTTTTTATCTCATAATTTTGACTTTTTATTTCAGAATTTTGACTTTTTATCTCATCATTTTGACATTTATCTTATCATTTTGACTTTTTATCTAATGATTTAGATTTTTTTTATCTCATGAGTTTGACTTTTCATCATATAATTTTGACTTTTTAGTTCATGACTTTTTTTTTTTAATTTTATTTTTTATCTCATGGTAGGTTTGGTGAAGGAACACTCCCCCCTCCCCTCTGGCTCTGTGTGTGTTTACCACCCCAGAGTAGCATCCACTTAGGTTCAGTGCTGTCGCTTGTTTCAAAAACGTGCAAGAAAGAGGCTTTATTTCCACAGAGAGCACATGAACCAGTTTGCTCCGCCATTTTGTGCAGCAGCTACTGTGGTGCCATCTTCTCTTGTAGTTGCTAATGCTAATGCTACTTCAGATTCACTGCAATAGGGGACGGGTTTAACCCCACGTGGGTGACGCCAATGTCCTGGTGGCATGTAGTGGACAGACTTTTTCTGAGTGTCTGGTTTCTCTGTTGTTTTCTATGAATGATGGTAAATCCATCCAGTGGAGGAGACACACCACGCAGCAAACGCAGCATGTGTTGGTAACTCTGTAGGAATGTGTCATTCCTACCGACTGACTATAATACATTCATATACCACTCCAAAGTAGCACAATAACAAATACTATTCGCACCACTTAACAATACTAGCTCTGATATTATATAATATATACTGTTATTTATCTCATCTTCACATTGTTACGATCGTAGTAAGAAGGACCCAAAATACAGACTTCAGCTCCAAAATAGGCTCTTTTATTCTGAGCTCCAGCGGAAAAAACACAAGTAAACAATAATACAGCAACGCTGCTACAAACTCACTCAAACGAACAGACAAACTAATAACCAGGGCTAAAACCTGCTGGTTCAGGAAAACACAAGGCTGGAGTTCCGTTTGAGGTAAGAGTATGAGGTGAACTGACAAAGTAGACAGGAAAGGAAAGAACTTAAATAGGGAGAGGTGATGAGGACAGGTGTGTGAGGACCAGGTGAAATAATTAAGGTGAAAGGTGACAGGATGCAGAAGAGAAAAAGAGACAGTGAGTAGGGATATGACACACATAGTTTTATCCCTTCTGTATATATTCTTTCAATCCTGTATATTTTGTATAGTGTACATAGCATATGCTCTTTTTTCTTTTTCTCAATATCTGTGTTTGTGTACATATATTATTATTTATCTATATGTTTCTGTATGAATTTCCCCTTTGTGGGATCAATAAAGTGTACCTTATCTTATCTTTTCGAACTCGGGGTGACCCATCAGATTCCAAAAGGAGTGTGGAAAAGTGGTTTTCAACGAAATGACATCTTTAAAAGACATTATACAGAAGTTAAAATGATGCCAAACAACTGATTAACTGATATTCTCAATTACTTGTTTACTCAGAGCATTAAAAAAATATTTTGGGTTTAAGTAGAAGCACTCAGACCTCCCACAGACGTGTCACACAATCCAACTCTTTATTGCACAATAATAAAGAAATAATATAAATGAAATATAATGGTGATAAAAACAGAAATCAAAGTGAGTTGTCCTCACTTCACCTTGACCAGTCAAAACAAGAAAGACTGTGATCAGAGCTAATGTTTGTTTTGTGGTTTTCATATTTGACTTGTGATAATGATGTGAGCGTCTATTATTATTATTGTGTTTCCTTCTATTTGTTGTTCATTTTAATGTCTGGTAAAACTAAAAGTACTAAAGGTTATTTGAACAAATAAAATGATGACAGCAAAAACAGCTTATAATAGTAGATAAATCATTTTCACTTGTTCCATTAACAGATTTATTTATTTTCCGGACTATGCGACACACTTAAAATAAAATTTTCTCCAAAAGCAAGAGTGCACCTTATAATCCAGAGTGCCTTATATATGGATTCATTCTAGTTGTGCTTCATGACTTGGAATTTTGACTTTTTACCTGGTAAATGTTGCTGTTATATCTCATAAGTTTTGAAATTTGTCTCATAATTTTGACTTTTTATCTCATGATTTTTTAACTTCACTTAATGTGCCTTATAGTCCAGTCTGCCTTAAGTGAAAGGGGGGGGGTAGAGGGGGGGAGTTTATCTGCCTTGGCGGAGTCTGCGCAATCTGAGTACTTTTCTAGTCTATTTATGAAACCACTGTGATTGATTCAACTCTATGGGTTTTACTGGTGAATCAATACTGTCGAAGATTACTGCGTTTCCATCGTACCCGCCGAGCCTATGAACGTCCATATATGGTCATATCTCATAGAATAGAAGGTCTTTATTGTTGTCGTACAAGTATGGCGTACTTCACTATATATATGAAGTGGACTGCACTATATATGTGTGTATGTATATATATATATATATATATATATATATATATATATATATATATATATATAAGCAGTAAAAAAAGAAATATAAATATATATCTAAAAACCGGGCAATATGCAGGGTGTAAAACAATTTTAAAAAATGTAAATAAAATAAAAACACCATGAAAAGATGCTGATCTGTACTGACATTTTCCATGTATTGTTAGAATTATTGGATCAACAAGGATAAAACAGTTTAGATGAGTGGATGTTTTAGGTTAAAGGTCATGAAGGAGTTAATGAAGGAGTAGAGGGAGGGAAGGGGTGGGTAAGTGAGCGACTGGGCAGGAAGGGCAGAGGTAGACATGACCCTTGTGAGTCATTATTAGTATTGGTGTGAAGATAAGCCTCCAGACTGTGCGAGTTTTACTCCTCAGAGGGAGGAGTGGAGGAATGTGGGTCTGCAACTGAACAACGCTAGCGGCATCTGCAACAACACACGACACCCAGTTATTATCTGTTTGTTTTGAACACTGACATGATGTTACACAACATGTTTGTCTGTTACTACACTCAGTGGAATAACTGACAATCTGACTTTTATTGTGAAAGGGTTTTCCTGTCTGTTGAAACACAACTATCACTGCCGCTAGTTATGTGTTACAGGTTAAACATACAGAGCTAAACTAACACTTAATCAAGAAATAGAATATGGATCAGTTAAAACATGAATTATAAATCATAATACCTCAGTATATATGCATATTGTAATGTTAGCAGGACACTACACTGCATGTATATGCAGAAAATGCAAACACATAAAAACACCTGATTTAACTTTAACAAAACATAAAAACATATTAAGACATGATTTAAAAAAATGCAGCAGTAATTTCCCCACTAAAATTCAAAATTTCCCCCACTTGTAAGTAAGTAGAGGTACCACTGTACTCACATTTTAATGTCATACAATCCATCTTAAATTCAATTCAGTTTTATTTATAAAGCCCCAAATCACAACAAAGTCATCTCACAGGGCTTTACAACAACACAATCAACTACAGAAATAAATAAAAGGTCCCAAGCATCCTCTGTCCTTAGACCATGATCCTCACATCATGTGAGTAAATTGTAATTTACTAATTTATTTTGTAATTACATGTGAAATCTGGGCTAACGAGTATTGAGATGGAAATGAATTGCTGAGTATCACAGTTGAATCTTGTTTTTTTTTAAGTACAGATGAAGCCTGAGTTTCTTTCATAGTAAAGTATTTGACAGAAAAGCTTTTGACTGCTCAGAGACATTCAATGTCTTTTCTAAAACTCCAGTGTCTGTGGATGACTTTAGCAGCCACATGTCCGCTCCCACTCTACAACATATGTTTACACTGCCGTCAGTGGAAAGAGCTGGAGGAGTTAAAACTATTGCATCCTTTATCTTATCCAGACGTATTACAAGGCTATTTTCTGCCCTGTTTAAGAATGTCAGGAACTAAAATAATCACTTCAGTGTGTGAATGAGTGAATGAAAGGAGGACAGTCAAGTTTATTATGTTCACATTGTAGCTTCAGTGGGAATTGAAAATGACCTGGTTTTGGTTGATTTCTTGCAATTTTATTTTAGTAAAGAGTTCTTTGGATGTGATATGACATTTTCTAAAAAAAACAATACTCACATCGAAATGCATCCAATTGCAGAGTTCAGATAAATCAACTAGTGACTAGTACCATTTGATTCACTGACCCTTAAAATGTGGTTGAAACCACAATTAAAAAATTTTCAGAGGCTAAGATGTTCCAAATACGAGTTTATAGTTAAGTTAGTTATGTTCACATTTTAGCTTCAGATGGAATTTTTGGGGGATTTGGCAAAATATATATTTTTGGAAAGGTTATTTATGGTGTATAGAATCAGACAATTAATGTTTGCATTTGGCCAGATGTGTATATGGCGGAATTATTGTTTAATTTAAAAAATAACATTTGGAATATCTCAGCCTCCAAATACGTTAAAATGGTGGTTTTATCTGTTAAATCCATGTTTTTAGGGTTAGGGAATCCAATGGTTCTAGTTACAAAGCATGATGACCTACCCACATTAACCCTAGAGTCATAGGTTTGTGTGTATGTGTAGAAGGAGAAAATATAAATTTGTCCATAACTTTTTGAGTTATGTTGCTACAAATCACTCATATGTGCCCACACACACACACACACACACACACACTTGCTTGTATTTCCTTTTCATTTTTCAATTAGTAATCTAACTTATTGAATAGTGATCGATATTCAAGTAGCGACGTACATGGCTGCATGACCTGATCAGCCTGGGGAGTGCATTTTTGTTTTGTTGCAAATGATGATGCAAAATGAACAAATAATACTGATTCCTATTGCGATACGACCATCGATCACCACCAAAATGGAATAATTTCTTCCTTGTTTCTTTGGCTACATTTCCTGAAAATTTCAGCCAAATCCATCCATAACTTTCTGAGTTATGTTGCTTTCAGACAGACACACGGACAGACAGATAGACACACAGACACACACACACAGACAGACAGACAGACACATAGACAGACGATAGACACACAGTCAGACAGACAGACAGACACACAGACACATACACACACACAGACAGACAGACAGACAGACAGACACATAGACAGACGATAGACAGACAAACAGATAGACACACAGTCAGACACACAGGTCAGAGAGGCAGACAGACACACACACACACACACACACAGACAGACACACAGTTAGACAGACACACACACACACACACAGATAGCTCATCATGTGTGCGTGTGTGTGTGTGTGTGTATGTGTGTGTGTGACCCACAGCAGAACACACTAGTCACATGTGATGCCCAGGTCACACACCTGGTGTTACAGGTAACGTGTTTGTCAGCTGTTCCCTCTGTCTGTCTGTCTGTTACCTCACACACCTGCAGTGATCTGTACCAGCTGGTTAAGTATGAGGAAACTGTGGCTTGTTTAGACAGGAAGAGCATTTATGCCATGTGATGTCAAGCGCTTCTTCTGCGTTGGAGTGCCTGGAGGGGTAAGAGTACTGGGAATGTGGAGAAGAAGAGGTTGAGTTAAACACCACTGAGCAGGTCTGGGTGGAGAAGCTTCTGGAGAATAGAATAGAATAGAATAGAATAGAAGAGAAGAGAAGAGAAGAGAAGAGAAGAGAAGAGAAGAGAAGAGAAGAGAAGAGAAGAGAAGAGAAGAGAAGAGAAGAGAAGAGAAGAGAAGAGAAGAAACCTGGTTTGTATGAAGATGGTGTTTGTTGAAAGTGGTGTGAGGCTTTTGTTTTAACAGGTGTTGGATTTGTTTTTCAGGAGCCAGACGCTGCTACCATGACTTCTCAGACCAGCTTTGGCAGCAGTATGCTGTGTAAGTGTCTTGTTTTGGCTCTGAACATATGTGAACACACTAAGGAGTTGGTAATTATGTAGCCTACCCACTTTATCCCTATTCATTCCATGTATGGGTCTAGTGGTGCTTCATAGTCAGGGGAGGCGGGGCTAAAAGGTTGTCTTTCAATTCCCTCTGTATGCAATAGGACAGTATTACAACTAATCAGCATTTAAGATGATGTAGTTGGAGCGCTGGTAAGTGGACTGAGGAGTCCGGAGAAAGTTAGGAATGACTAAACAAAATGGTGGATATGGAACTTAACGACTGTTGTCACTTCTGTAAAAAGAATTTAAAGATTGCTAATGTTTTCTACTATGGTAGCACATTAGATTTGCTGCTGCTAGGGGGGGCTAGCGTGACTAGGCTACTAAAATACACTAAAATGCACAAAAAATTATGCTAAAATTATGAACGAATGACTAAACAAAATGGTGGATTATGGAGCTTAACGACTGTTGTCACTTCTGTAAAAAGAATTTAAAGATTGCTGATTTTTTTCTCACATTCTTCACCCATGTTTGATAAAAGGAAATCGCCACCCGTTGTTCTTCTTCTTATAATAATAATGGATTAGATTTATATGGCGCTTTTCAAGGCACCCAAAGCACTTCACATTAGTGTTCCATTATTCATTTACTCTCACATGCTCCCTCTAGTGGTGGTAAACTACATATGTAGTCACAGTTGCCCTGGGGCAGACTGACAGAAGCGTGTCTGCCATTTCGCGCCTATGGCCCCTCTGACCACCACCGAACATTCATACTCATTCATACAGCAGTGTGAGTGACACTGGAGGCAAGGAGGGTGACGTGTCTTGCCCAAGGACACAACAGACTGACTAGGACCGCCAACTCTTTAGTTAATGGATGACCTGCTCTACCAACCGAGCCATGGCTTCTTCTATGGTTGTTTCCGGTTGTTTCTCTCCGAATCGTCGCAGCGTCACTTTGAGACGCCCGCCCTCTAACTTTATACTTCACCGTGATTGGTCAGCCAGTTTCAGGGAAATCTAGCCAAAAGTTACATTGAGCAAAACTAGACTACTACTATAGCACATTAGATTTGTTGCTGCTAGGGCGGGGCTAGCCTACTAATGATCTGTTTTTGTGTGGTTTGTGTTCAGTCCAGTCCATAAATGATGACCTCAATGCATCACTGGCTACAGCTGATGAGTTATCCAGACAGTTCGATTCCATGATGAAGGAAGCTTCTTCTGACGACAACAGCACTACGTATGAGACTCAGGTACATCAACCATGGATCCACGGTTTCATCCATGTATCTGATTTTACTCTAACTTTACCTCTGCCTGTACCTCCAAAAACCAGCTGATAAACCTGTGGTTGGAAGCTCTACATCTTTTGAAATAAATGCTATGTCATTGTTAAGCCACTTGTTCCACAGATATAAAGAACAGAATTACAGATCAGTGGCTGGACCTCAGGAAACCCTTTCACGGCCGTAAATCCAGGTCATCGGACCGCTCATATTCAGTTTTACCAATTCAGGTTCCATGGACCGATTCACTCAGATCTCATACGTCACAGATCCATAACCCATTCAAATCAGTCCAAAACAAAGTTGCACATGTGGTATTTTACTGCACCAGCTTTGGTTTTGATTACAGGAGTCATTTACTTTGACTTTTTTTTGACCCATCATGCTTATGTAATGTCACAATAAGGTTTTTTTTTCCATCCATAGTTGCATTAATATTTGATTATTGATGATAATGATAATGATGACGACGATGACAGCGCTGCATGAACTCTTCGTCATCCTAAATTAGAGTCTGGACTTTTTGGAGGCTAATTTTTGTCTGAAAATGATGTCTGATGGTCCCTGAAGTATTCTGTCACAAACCTGATGACCCTGATCAGTCCTGATGGGGTCCATTACAGACATGAGAGGACAATGACTGCATCAGTTAAATCAAATAACTAGTTCCAGCTGAAACATTAACAACTGTATTTACCCATGGAAAGATCTGATCTATTAGTTCAGTTCAATTCAGTGTCAGTCTGCTGGAATCAGAACCAAAGGTGATGTAGTGAAATATCGCATGTGTGACAGTTTTTTTTGGATGGGCAGTGTATATCAACCAATCAGTGATGCGTGGGCTGACCCGAAGTGAGCCGCTGTTACGGGTCATTGAAAAATATTTTTGTTGATGTTGGGGTTGCGGTTGTTTGACATAAACATTAAAATAACCCGGTAAATCATTGTAATTAGGGCTGGGCGATTTTCTCTTTTAAAAAAATCTCAGATTTTTTTCCCAAAAAACTCGATTCACGATTCACAATACGATTTTTTTCCCACGCGGGCTAAATGAAAATGAAAACACTAGAAACGTGGTTTCTTCCATCTTTCTTTTTATTAAATAACATGTAAAACAAAAATACTTCTACAAATAACTGTAAATAATAAATCAGTTGTGCAACTGCAACCTGAGACTTTGTCTACATGAACTGTAGTAAGTCCAGACATATCCACCACTGTTTCAGGAAAAACAGTGCAAAAAAAATAGTGCAAAAGATACATTTTGTTGGAAAAAAGAAAGCTTAAAATATTTTAACAACTAAAACAATATACATTAATACTCATATTATATGAAAAACATTGCAAAAAACGTAGTAGTGCAGAAGTAAGATAAAAAGAAAACTAGTAACATTTTTACTTTGTAAGGACAAAATAAAACAAAACCTAATTATCAATCAAGCTACTTCAATAAGCCTGAACATGTTACCAATATTTTGGATATATGATGTTATTGCGTTTATCGCTCCCCATCGTGCTCCATGTTTATCATAAGGTGTGTCGTGAGAAAAGCTTTCAGCCAGTTTTTGTTGAACATTTTGAAGAAGTACTTGCAGCGCTAGTCTCTGCCTTTTCTAAGAGTTCTGCTTTTCTCCCACTCCACTGGATGCTTTCGCTTCAGATGTGAACAGAGTGGTCGTACCGCTACCGCCAACAACAACAGTCTGAAGACACAGCTGACAACCAGGCAGTAGCTGGGCTTCGTCAGACCCTAAAAACCCAAAACAATTCCACACAACTGAACCTTTAGAACCTTTTTAGGAGTCAGCGTGTCTTCCTCACTGGAGGGGGACATATTGCTCCCCGTGCTGCAGAAGAAAGGGATCGTAGGTGGGGCCTGGGGTGAAACACTACGGAAAGCAGCCTGGTTCATGATTTTCTTTTTGCGAGGAAAAAAAGTGCAAAAAATGTGTGTGTTGGGGGGAATCGGATTGCACGATTTTCCTAAAATATGAATCGATTTTGCCATGAAACTCGATTTTAAATCTAAATCGATTTTTTGCCCAGTTCTAATTGTAATGTAAATATTAGTTACAATTTTCTATTAATACATACACTTTATTAACCCTTTAAACTTCCACTCAGTTTCACCTAAATTTCTTAATAAAGTCAATTGAATGCTGTTCTTGAACCATTTTGATAACATGCAGTTGGTATTTGATTATATTATAAATTCAAATATTAAGATGAAAAAAAATTTTCTCCAACGTCAAACTATATTTGCAGAGAACTCATTTACTTTCAGGAGTGCAATTTACCTGATCCAAAATTAAGACTGCAAAGAAGCATGTGGTGCGTTGGACGCTAAATACTGTCATCAGCGGTTTGTCTGTTAATTACAGACAACCACTTGTTTCTCCGTGTCATTTCTGTTGGGATGCGATATAAGGCTATTTTATAAGGCTACAATCATGTTTTTGATTGTATCCGACTGTAGAACAATGCTCAGACATTGTCAGTTTCTGCTGTTTCTGGAGAAGAATAAGGGCCATTTCTATTTTGAACCCCTACCCCTACCCTTTGCCCCTTCAAACGGAGGGGTAAACTGCTGTCAGCTGGACCACTACATGTCTGTTCTAAGGTTGTGTTGTATTGAGACGAGGTTGGCAGCCCTGGTGTCTCTGTAGAGATGTGTAATGTACTTTCACCGGCCACTTTGTTTTTTTATGCTGCAACATTGAAACCTTGTTTTATTATTTGTGTTAAATGACTGTTGGTAATGTTTTGTCTGAGATTCTACAAAGTTTTGTTATCAAAGTGAAATAAACTTCACCAGATCAATATTTGTTTCAGATGTTGTTAATATGAAGTTAGTGTGAATCATGCTCATGAACTTTTTCCTTTTACTTTTTTTATTAGTGCAAATAATATACAACAAAAAAAACATATAACAGAAGGCATCAATAAAAAACAAACAATAAAACCTACATTTTGTTTAACAATTTTCCAAACAAAGCTAGAAAGCGCTCTGGAGCTTCTCCTCTTTCAGGCTCTCCTGAACCAGTAAGTCTGTAAGTGCATTGGACTTCCTCTTCTTTGCCGGTGGGAATGAGGATTGGGAAGGGGATGGTGCGGTGGTCCATGGCTCAGCGGAAGTACTGGGTGCCACGGTGTTCTGAGAAACATGACACTTCCAGTGTAAAAAAAAAAGGTGTTTCAGAATTAGGTACTAATGGCTGTGTGTATAATACATGTTAATAACAATACTTTTTTTTAAACAAATCATACTACCTATTAGCATTCTTAAAGGCCAATACATAAGATGAACAAATAACATGGCTGTATGCTTACCATAGCAGTAGAGATGTGTTCCTCTTCTGCACCTGCATCCACCAACAGCGGAGGATCCACTGATGGTCCAGCGTCCAACACCTCATGCGTTTCCTCCCCAGCATCTGTCTCTCACCCAGAGCTTTTATGAGCATCCATATAATCTGTAAATTCCATGTTGGAAAACAGCTGATTTGCACAGCAAAAATACAGAGGGCTACTTTATAATAAATGACAACAAATTACTTAAGAAACGTTAAATATGGGGCAGGGATCATTTGGATCTACCACAAAAGTAGCACTGTGTCTTTATGGGTTAAGTTGTAACAAAGAAATAAAATATCCCTCTAATGTCAATTCAATCACATTTAAGTTCAGTTTATTTTATGGTTTACTATTTGCTTTGACCTCTCTGGAATCACTGGTTTGTATTGAGTGACCAGACTGGAGGCAGAGGTCTGAGCAGCTGTCTGAGCCACAGAGCAGAAACAACCTCCCTAGACTTAACACTAATAATGAAACAAACCACTACGAGGAACATTAAACTTAAAAAATACTCACTGCCACTGTTGTTTGACCGATGCTTTTCATTTCAGAAACTGTGCCTCGTTGTCGGCGCAAAATCTGATCAGTTGTTTGGTTTGAGCTGGAGTCTGTGAAACACACAGTCATATTTGTGATAACAATAAGAGGAATAACGCACACAAAACAGCGTCTCTGTAGTTACAACAAAACAACTACATAGCTTGTAAATACTCGGGTTTCAGCTTAAAAAACCTGACAACTGTATTGCTCTACTTTCACAATAATGCCTTCAGCCTTCAACTCCACGTTAAACTAGCGATTTTCCATGTGCGTTTTATGGAGAAAAATACCACTACACATTGCGACAATGTCAAACTTTATACAACACCTCAGTTATTACACCTTAACAACAGTTATAAAGTGTTATTAAGGAAAAATACTCACATTTGTGTGCTTCCTTTGGAGATGCCGCCGCCATTTTTAAAATGATTCGCGTTGTGTTCTGGGGAAAATCTCTTACCCCTCCAAACGAAGTGCGCTCCTCCTAACCCCTACGTTTAAAGGGGTGAAAAGCCATAGCCCTTACCCCTACCCCTCCGCGTTAAGAGAATTGGGACAGCCCTTCCCCTCCATGTGAACGTGCAAAACGAAGGGGTAGGGGTAAGGCGTAGGGCCAAGGGGTGAATTGGGATTCAGCCTACTGTTACTGGAGGTTCAGTTGTTAGCATTAGCACCGTCAAAATGGAGGAGACTAATGTTACTGGAGGTTCGGTCGTTAGAATTTGCACCATCAAAATGGAGGCGCTGTATGACGTGATGACAAGTATGAATCACATATACACTCAGTGATAGTTTGTTGTTTTTTCCTACAGACCATCCCTGTCATCTTCACAGAGGAGTGTTTGTCCACCAGTTCCGTCTCCACTAAAGACTCCAGCAGCAGCAGTAACGGCAGCCTCACTCCCAAACCTTTCTCCCACATTTCAATGGGCTTCCAACCCGTGGACTCTCCCACCAAAAACACATCGTACCCACCCGTCTTCCCCTCCAGCCCCCTGCCCTCCCCAAAGATCCAGAGAGCTCACTCTCCGCTTCCTCGGGCCGGGTCTGAAGGGTACTTATTTGGCTCCAAAAGGCACAGTTCATCTTCACATTATGACCGAAACCAGCGAGGGTCTTCAAGCATGAAGGAGAGGTCCCCCTCCCCAAACCCCATGGCAATTGCCATCGATCAGCCATCGCGTTCACATTCCCCTACTCGTTACGATCAGAGCCCGCGATCCTCCACCAGTTGCATGGAGCGAAGCCCCTCCCCCAGCCCCACTGCCTTCGACCACTCCCCTCGACCCGCCCCTTTCCACTCCTCATCCAATCTGCTGAGCCCGTATGAAAACACCCAGATGGGCCGCAGGTCGCCCCGGCCGGACAGAAGCCCCTCCCCGTTGCCGTTCAATCGCGGGGTGTCAAACACGCTACCACGGAATTTTAGGCAACCAGGTGAGTGACGTTCTTCATCTGTGAAAGTCAACGTAATATGTTTTTTTCACTGATTCATCTGATGAAAGTAAGATTGAACACATTTAATGTCTGAAGAACAGACTTTATCAACAAATGTAGACAGCAGTATTATTAGATTGCAGATTGATTGACAGGTGTGACAGATGTTTAAAGATTCCCTCCACTTAATAAAATAGTATTTTTTCCTGACAGAGCTGCAACATAATTACAGTTCATAGGTTTATAACAGGGTTGTTAAACTCATTTTTAGTTCAGTTCCACATTCAGTCCAATATGATCTGAAAAGGACCAGACCAGTCAAATAATAACAGTTAAAAGAGTCGAGGTTTCCCTCAAAACGTGAAGACCATCAACAACTGGACATGTCTTTAAAGGAGTCATTCCATGGTTATTTCATTAATATTACTGTGTTCTCCATTATTATTAAATACATTGTGTGTTGGTTCTATTTAAAAAAAAAACGTCCAGATTGTTTTGTATCCAGTTTTTTTTTCACGGTAGAGAAATGACTTGAGGTGGAACAACAGAGTTTACCGGTACTTCCTCATAGATGTCCATGATGCAGTGATGAGACATCTCTGATTGGCTCAGAATGCGTGAAGGAACACTCCCCTCTCACTGTGTGTGTGTGTGTTTACCTTTACCAGAGTAACATCCAGCTAGGTTTCGTGCAGTTGCTTGTTCTGAAAACGTGCAGGAAATAAACTTGGCTTTATTTCCACAGAGAGCACATAAACTAGTTTGATCCAACATTTTTTTCAAGTTAGTGCAGGAGCTACTGTGGCTCTTGGAGATGCTAATGCTAATGCTACTTCAGATTCACTGCAATGGCGGACGGGTTTAACCCCATGTGGGTGACGCTAAAGTCCATCTGACGTCAGATGACCAGCTTTTTTTGGGTCCCTCGTTCCTCTTGTTGTCTTGTGTGAATGTGGTATGCAGCCAGTGGAGGTGACAAACCACTTTCAAAGGCAGCATGTGTTGGTAAGTCTGGGTGACCCATTAGATTCCAAAAGGAGCGTGGAAAAGTGGTTTTCAGTGGAATGACACCTTTAAAAATTTTCTGCCTGAGTCTATCAGTTTGTCATTTGCACATGTGCTGAACATCTGACATTTCAATTACTGTACAAATACACTAAACATTTAGTAACAGACAGAATATTTGTAATATGACACTTTCTTCTCTTCATATATTTCAGCTGCCTGATATTTGTTCAGGTATTTATTCAGGTTTTTGTTAAATGATGGTTTGTTAATGTAAAGATTTTCATGTAATTTGACTTTTATTTACATTAAAACCCTGTAATTTTCATTATTTATAGGTAATTATGATCATATTTTACTGCTCGGATCCAATTGGGATCTAGTTTTTCTGTACGTAGATCCCGAATTAAAATAATTTTTTCACTGTTAATATCTTCATTGTTATTCATCCTACGGGCCAGATTACATTTGGCCCCTGGGCCTCATATTTGTCACTTGTGGTTTAAAATGACTGTTCTATGATACTAGCATTTAGCATAAGATGACCTCTCACCCCTCACACTCAAAGCTCTGCCCCTTTTTCTCCAAATATGGCTGTAAAAAGCCAACACAGCAGCAGTCTAGTGGCGTCAGAAACCAGTGGGTGACATCATGCTTCCTCTGTCTATTAATTATATACAGGATATGGTTTATGGTTTATGGTTACGCTGAGAGCCTGTCATTTGTTGAAGTTACAAAATGCAATTTGTACATGGAAATCATTGTACAGGCTGTTATTATGGATGTAAACAGTCAGCAGACATCACATAATCACAGGAGCAACAACACATTTTACATATTGATATGAAAACATGTTAACAGTGCATGGGTATAAACCTGCGTATGGGCGCTATGGACGTGGCCATACCAATATTTGGATGTTTCTAAAATGTCCATACCAATTTTTGAATGGGAAATTACATGACATTTGGGAAACAAAAGGTTACTGTATTTTCTGGACTATAAGGTGACACTTAAAAGACTAATTTCCTCCAAAAACCACAGTGCACCTTATATATGGATTCATTCTGGTTGTGCTTAGTGACTGGGAATTTTGACTTTTTATCTCATCTATATATATATATATATATATATATATATATATATATATATATATATATATATATATATATATATATATATAGTGAGAGAGAGAGAGAGATGTTTTCAATGTAAATTGCAGCTCAGTGAAATGCTTTAAGCAATATCACCTAACACCTAACTTCTGTAGTGGTGCACCTAAGAAAAAAATGTTAGTCTAGTGCCCTGTACACTGTCTTCTGTTCAGTCTGTTTTAGTCACATGACCCACAGGAGTTTGGATTTAATAGCATAACCATTGTTGTTGATGACTTTTAATGGTCTAATAACTTTTTCCTCTACTGTCAAAACCACAGCTCTCCTTTTAAACCTTCCTGTGTTGTCATCTCCTGTGTTTCTCATCTTGTCTCTTCTCTGCTTTTAGATGAGGGTATGCAGCGGCAGAAATCTCCCAGCAAGTGGAATGAAACAGATCTGGACGTGTCATATGAGAGAAAAGCTCACCACACCTACAACAGTGAGTTGATCTGATGCCTTTATTAGACATTCATACTCTAGGAATATTCCGCAGCTAAATGTTCAAGCCCTGCAGTGTTTAGTCTGTGCTTTGCTCTTCATGTGGTCTCTGTGTTTTACCTCATTACTTTCCCTTTTTAGAGACGGAGTGGCTGCGGCCGTCTGTGCCTAACAGTGGCTGGAGGGAATCCAACCTGGATGGTCCTCCTGCACCAACTGCCAAAAAGGTCTGTGTTGGAAACACATTAAGTAATTTAATACTTTAATACTTCATCACTAACACACGTGTTGGAACATTTCAGTAGGTTTATTCCGGAAGCGTTTAACTTGTAGATCAGTGTTATTGGACGGGTTAAAGATGACCAGAAATGAAGAAAACGAAACACAGTAAATTAACAAAAATGAGCAAAATAATCCATAAAATGAACAAAAATTACCAAAATAATCCATAAAAGGAACAAAAATGACCCAACTAAAAAAAATTAACAAAAGTGACTTTATTTATATATATATATTTAATAAAATTGACAATCCGAAGGCCCTCCGAGAGGCGGGATGACAGATGGGCCAATCAGGACTGACTACACGGAAATGAACGGAACGGACATAGACAACGAGACGAAGATCTTCAGATTGTGCAGGTGTGGATGGGGGAGAGTGACCACATACAGGGGTGTGAGAATTCACCAGGGGAGAAAGAAGAAGGAGAGTGAGAAGAAAGGTATACAACATCCTTGCACTGCTCCAGCAGGTAAGACATGCAGGATCCCCAGCCGGGGAGAGAACCACAGAACTGAGAGTCCTAATTTTGTTGTTGGTGTGCAAACGGAGGAGGAAAGTCCCCCTGAGAGAAGCAGTACCCCCCTGGTAGGTGAGCACACAGAAGTGAGACCTCTCAGTCCCCCAACCATTCAGCAGATGGAGAGGAGGGAACCAGGACGAAAGAGTGCCATCAAGTGGCCCAAACCAAGCGACGTAAAGGTATGGCAGAAGTTGGACGCAGACCTTGTTCTATTACTTCAGCACACGCTACGCGGCAGAACAGACCAGAAAGTTAACCTTCCTGTATCAAGAGTGCAAAGCCAGATTTGGAAATCTCACCAAAAAACAGCACAACCTCACGCCAGGAAAGGGGAGGAGGGAGACTGAGATCGATGCTCTCGTGCAAAATCGCCGCCAGCTCCGCAGGAGATGGAGGAAAACATTGGAGGAGGAGAGGCAAGGTCTAAAGGTCATTTGGGATGAAGTAAAAGGCAAGTTGACCTGCTTGTGAAGAGCGGAACGTATTCGCAGACGCAGGAAGCAAAAAGAAAAAGAACGAGCCAACTTTAAGAGGAACCCCTACAAGCATGCCCGCCAGCTCCTGGAGGAGAATAAATGTGAGAAGTTGGAAGCCACCAAGCAGGAAGTTGAACAGCACATCAGGGGCCAGTACAGTGACCCAAAGAGATATTCCCTGAGGTTCACCAGGGTATGTTCCACCTGCACCTCCACCAACCGCACCCTTCGATAGCTCCCCTCCCCGACTCAGCGAAGTAACAACAGTCATCAAGAAAACGAGTGCAGCATCAGCCCCAGGGCCATCCCGTACAAGCTCTATAAGAACGGCCCCCAAGTGTTGAAGTGTCTGTGGAAGCTCATGAGCACAGCATGGAAAAACCAAATCATACCATCGGAGTGGCGAAGAGCTGTGGCGGTGTTTATCCCAAAAGAACAGGAGTCTTGTAACATTAATCAGTTCAGGAACATCGTTCTGCTGAACGTTGAGGGAAAGGCCTTCTTTGGAGTCATGGCCAAGAGGCTAACATCTTATTTCACAGTGAATGGCTACATTGACACCAGCTACCAAAAAGCAGGAGTGCCAGGTTCCCCAGGATGCGTAGAGCATGCTTCAATGATCTGGGGACAGATCCAGAGAGCCAAGAAGGAGAAGAACGACCTCCATGTGGTGTGGCTCGACCTCGCAAATGCTTATGGATCCGTCCCTCACAAATGGTAAATGGACTGCGCTTATATAGCGCTTTTCCACCTTCATGGTGATCAAAGCGCTTTACATTAGCCTGACATTCACCCATTCACACACGCACTCATACACCAGTAGGTTTCTAAGGTTCTGTCAGTCCTACTGGGGGCCTAAGTCAGGGTTCAGTGTCTTGCCCAAGGACACTTCGACATGTGGACAGCCAGAGCTGAGACGTGAACCGCCAACCTCTCGGTCACCAACTGTACCAACTGAGCCACAGCCGCCCACAAGCTCATCCAGTTTGCATTGGAGTTCTTCCACGTCCCCAATTCCATCATCAACCTTGTAACCACCTACTTCAGGGACTTCCAGATGTGCTGCAGCCTCCAGGAGTTTACAACAGGATGGAAACACCTGGAAGTGGGTATTGCTATGGGGTGTTCCATCTCCCCAGTCCTGTTTGTCGCAGCCTTTGAAATCAATCTCCGTGGAGCACGCAAGACCATAGGAGGAATAAGGCTCCAGAAAGGGCAGAGGATTCTACCAATCAGAAGCTACATGTATGATGTCACCGTTGTGCTGCAGACAGCCCCATGTGCAAGAATATGCTTGAAGGGGTTGGACGAGCTAGTGACATGGGCAAGGATGAAGATAAAACCCTCCAAATCACAGAGCCTCTCCTTGCGCAAAGGCACCAGGAACGATAGTACCTTCTTTGTCGTGGGAGACGACAGGCTCTCAAACATGCATGCAGGCAAGGCAGCACAGAAACTGCTCTCAGAAGGCCTAGAGAGCATCAACAGAAGCCAGCTCCCCGGAAAATACAAGCTGTGGTGTTAGAACTTCACGCTGTACCCGAGGATCATGTGGCCCCTGAAGATGTGTGAGATTCCATCCTCCACAGGCAATAGGTTGGACAGGCTTGCCAATTCCTATATTAGGAGGTGGCTGGGCCTGCCACGTGGCTTCATGGATACAGGCTTGTTTGGGGAGACCGTGCTGCAGCTACTGTTTCAATCCATCATCCTGGGCTATAAACAGGAGAAAGCGAGATTGGCAATCGATCTTAAAGAATCCTCGGATCCTGCTGTGAAGAATGCAATTGTGCCCACCTGAACAGGTAGGAAGTGGCAGGCAGGCCCAGAGGACGCCAAGGCCATTGGCAGGCTCCAACACCAAGAGATCATTGGAAGGCCACAAGGAGGGAGAGCAATGTCTCTGGTCCAAGGCCACAAAGAGGGAACAGAAAGCCATGGTGGTGGAGGAGGTGTCAAGGGAAAACCAGGAACAATACATCATCAAGGCTGTGTCACAAGGACGCTAGGGAAGGTGGACCACCTGGGAGGGTGCCATCAAGAGACCCCTCAGTTGGGCCGCCCTGTGGAAAATGCCACAGGCCAGGCTCAGCTTTGTGATCAGGGCAACCTACGACACCTTGCCATGCCCCAGAAACCTCCACCAGTGGTTTGGCAAGGAAGAGAGCTGTTCCCTCTGTAGTGCGCCCAACGCCAACCTACAGCACCTTCTGTCGGGCTGCAAGGTTGCTCTAACACAGGGGCGCTATAGATGCGGGCACGACCAAGTCCCGACAAAGCTAGCTGAAGTCCTGGAAAATTGCCGACAAGATGCAAAAATGAGGGAACAGGTGCAGCCCCAGGTCAGGTTTGTGAGACCAGGGGAAGGCAGTGGAAACATCCGCTGACGAGCTCCCTGTCCTCTCTCAGGCAAGGGACTGGAACACAAGGGCCGACATTGGAAAGCAGCTGCAGTTCCCAAGGGACATTACCACCACAGCACTCCGGCCTGACATCGTACTCTGGTCTGTCACCACCAAACTGGTCATGCTCGTGGGAGGAGGGATTTGAAGCCACCCACGAGCGAAAACTAACCAAATATGCAGACCTGGCTGCAGAGTGCAGAGAGGCAGGTTGGTCTGCTACCATCCACCCTGTGGAAGTAGGGTGCCGGGGCTTCGTTAGCACAGCAACATCAAGGCTGGTGCGTGAGATGGGAACAACGGGAGCCAAGCTCCGGAAGGAAATCAAGGCCATTGCTGAAGAAGCAGAGAGAGGGAATTTCTGGCTATGGCTGAGGAGAAGGGACAAGGTCTGGGGATCGGGCAGTGAGACGGATCAGCTGCAGGGGATGGCAGGGAGACGTCCCTGCCACAGCTCCGCCACCAGGAGGTGTTCCGGGGTTAAAGAAAGCAAAACGCTGATGAGTGGTGGTCCCCGGCTGATGACCCTGCAGCTGACCCTAGGCGCTGGAGGAGGTGCAACAGGCATACTTGTCCCGCAGAAACTACATCACATATGTATAATCAAGCATAAATTACCAAAATAATTAATAAAATGAACAAAAATGACCAAAATAATTAATAAAATGAACATAAATGACCCAAATATTCAGTAAAATGAAAAGTCAAATGTGATATTTTGAGGCCAGACTAATGTTTTAAACTTAATTTCAGACTGTGTTCAGTTTAAATTGTCAGTAGACTTTGTGGACGTGCTGTCAATCACATGTGTGTTTCCCTTTCTGGTCGCAGGAGTCCCGCCCACAGCCCCACCCATTAAACTACGGTTCTCTCCCCCGTAACGCTCGTATCTCAGTTCCTCCAGACACTTCTTCTACCTCCTACTCCCCCTACCACCCCCAGCCCATCATCTCCCGCATCTCCATCCCCCCAGCCACCCAGTCCCGCCAGCGGAAACCCATCCCGCTGTCCGTCATCATGCGTCTGCAGAACCCCCAGTGGGGAGGAATGACTCCCCACTACCCCAGAGGAGCTGAGGGGGACATGGGCCCCCCTAGAAAACCACCCATGCCCAGGGAGTTCTTCCACCAGCACATGCCCCACCCTCTGCAACACCCACCTGAGCAGAGGCAGCCAGCAATCTACAGCGACGGTGAGAAGGAGGAGCTTATGTTCTATTGTCTGTCTGTCTTGTCTGTCTGTGTGTCTGTCTGTCTGTCTATTTTACTGTCTGTCTGTGTGTCTGACTGTTTGTCTGTCTGACTGTGTATCTGTCCTACTGTCTGTCTGTCTGTCTGTATCTGTCTGTGTGTCTGTCTGTATATGTCTGTCTGTGTGTCTGTCTGCCTCTCTGTCTGTCTGTCTGTGTGTCTGTCTGCCTGTCTGTGTCTGTTTGTCTGTCTGTCTATTTTACTGTCTGTCTGTGTGTCTGACAGGACACACAGACAGACAGACAGAAAATTTCATCCTGTAGCTCAGTGCGATCGCCGCCTGACATTACTTGAAGCGGTTCAAACTAAAAACAATCAGGGGTTAATCTATCTGTCTGACTGTGTATCTGTTCTACTGTCTGTGTGTTTGTCTGTCTGTCTGCCTGTCCGTCTGTCTGCCTGTCTGTCTGCCTGCCTGTCTGTCTGTCTGCCTCTCTGTCTGTCTGTGTGTTTGTCTGTCTCTATCTGTCTGTCTGTCAGTAAGATGACTCAAAAGTTATGGACGCAGTTTGATGGATAATTTTTCAAGGAAGAAACCATTAAATTTTGAGCTATAAAGGTCAAAGGTCAAGGTCACAGTGAAGGTCAACAGCTAAAACACATCAGTGGTGATATCTCAGAATCCAGACCAGATAGTATCAGGTGTTTTTTTCATTCACTTCGTCTGATCTTCAGACATCAGATGAGATAACACCATGACGTCATAGCTAATTGCATATTTGTAAAATTTCTGACCTTTACATAAGTCAGGTCTGCACTCTCAGAATGCTAGTCTAGTCTGGTCTGGAATAAAAACTAATGAAATGTTCCCACATGTGTGTTAGTGATGAAGAAAACTCAAGTCTGAAAAGCTTGAATGCTGAAAACTCAAGTTTTTCAACATGTTTTGAATTTTTTATCATTGTTTTTGTGTGAATTTTAACATGTTTTGTATATTTTTCATTACTTCTTTAGTTTCTTTGTGTACTGTATTTTCCTGACTATAAGACCCACTTATATTCTAAATCTGGTTGTGCACAGAGACTGGGGATTTTGACTTTTTATCTAATAATTAAAATTTTTATCTCATAATTTTGACTTTTTATCACATCATTTTTACTTATTGTCTCATAACTTTGGCTTTTTATTTCATAATTTTGACTTTTCATCTCATGATTTTTGATTTATAGTGCAGAAAATACATTATTTTGTGGGACATTTACAGCTCTACTTTTACCATTAACACACATTTGGATTCACATTTACCAGATCTTGTATTTTTGTGTGTCCGCCTCCGCAGCGCTGAACCCAGCAGATATCGACGCAGAGTTGGAGCGAATCGACTCCAGTCATCACATGTCTGTGACGCCGGGGTCTCCCAGGTCACCGGACGCCAAGAAGGAGGACAAGCAGATAGCCCCCCGCCCCCTGAGTCCCACCAGACTACAGCCGGTGGTGGCTCCAGAGGCCCAGACCCAGGCCATCCCAGACCTGGAGGAGCTGCTGCGCATCCGGGCAGAAATCCCCCGCGCTCTGAAGAGAAGGGGCTCCATCGATCAGTCCCGAGGAAACTTGAAGAAAACCTCGCACTACCAGCCCAACCAGTACAAGAACCTGATGAGTAAACTGTTCCGGAAGGTGGAACACCGTCCTAAGGTGGAGCAGAGTGGTGAGACCAGCAGCTCCTCAGAAGGAGAGGAGAACCACCCAGCACCTGCATCTCCAGCTGCTCCTCAGGAACCTCCTGCAACTGCACAAGAACTCAAAGTAAGAAATGAACACTTTCATGAACACACACTTTCCATCAGGGACAAACACAGTTTTCTGTATGTGAATGTGTTACAGCTCATGTTTTTATTCTATTTTAGTCATTTCATTTTTGTTCATTTTACTGAATATTTTAGGAATTTTTATTGGTTATTTTGTGAATTTTTGTTCATTTTGCTTAATAATTTTAATTTAATTTCTATGAATTATTTTGGCATTTGCTGTTTGTTTAGTTTTGGTCCATTTTATTGATTATTTTGGCCATTATACTGATTATTTTAGTAATTTCTATAATTTTTTTTTATTATTTTGGTAATTTTTGTTCATTTTAATGAAAATTTTATTTTTATTCATTTTATCAATTATGTTGCTCATTTTCGGTCGCTTTACTGAATGTTTTAGTCTTTTGTTTTAGTTTTTTATTATTTTGGTCAATTTTGTTAATTTTACTGATTATTTTTGTAATTTCTGTAAAAAAAAAAGTTTTATTATTTTGGTCATTTTTGTCGAAGTATTTTCCTATTCTACATATTTCCTGTTAGTTTTGGTCCATTTTGTGGATTATTTTATTCATTTTATTGATTACTTTGGTCATTTTTGTTCATTTTACTGAATATTTTTGTCATTTCTGAAATAGTTTTTTTATTTTGTCCATTTTTGACCATTTTACTTAAAATGTTATTCATTTTTATTGATTATTTTGTTCATTTTACTGAATATATTGGCCACATTTTTTGATTATTTTGTTCATTTTTGTTTAAGTATTTTCTTATTCTACACATTTGCTGTTTGTTTTGGTCCATTTAGTGGATTACTTTGGTCATTACTTGTCATCTTTAACACTGTCCAATAACACTGGCCTATGGGTAAAATGCTCCCAGAGTAAAACTAATGACATGTGTGTTACTGATAATAAAAATTCAAAATGTGATGAAACATATTTGCTTCCATCATTTTGTTTTAAATGTTTATTACAGCTGAATTTTTTTACATGTGATTTTCTGCATTTGAATATTCTGCAGCTGATTTTAGTTTAGTTGCAGTCAGAGAAAAAAAAATTCTGCTATTTAATTTCAGTGCCAAAAAAAGTCAGTGTTAAAAATTCAATGGTTTTTACACTTGAAAATGAGCTGAAACAGATTTGCTTCCACATAGTTCTATCTTGGTTCTTCCAGGGTTATCATTCGATTCTTCGGGCCAGTCGGGAACAGCGATCTAATGGGAGAAGAGCTCGGCTCAGTCCTCTGGTTCTGGTTCTGGATGGGGCGTTGGTGGGGGAACTGGAGACAGTGCAACGGGCCGTGCAGGAGGTAAACTTTACAGAAACCATTTTTACCATTTGATGTTTTATCTCATAATTTTGACTTTTTATCTCCTTATTTTGACTTTTAATCTCATAATGTTGACTTTTTATTTCATGATTTTGACTTTTTATCTCCTGATTTTGACTTTTTATCTCATAATTTTGACTTTTTATCTCACAATTTTGACTTTATTTCATAATTCTGACTTTTCATCTCACTTAATGCCTTCGCTTAATGCACCTTTTAGTCCAGTTTACCTTACAGATGAAAAAAACATTAAAATAAACCATTAATTTGCCTGCAGAAAATACAGTATATAGCACTTTTCTATGTCCACATATACTCAAAGCACACAGTGCATCCATTCATCACTCACTCTCACATGCTCCCTTTGGTGGTGGTAAACTACATATGTATCCACAGTTGTCCTGGGGCACCTTGACAGAAGACTGGCTTACAATTTGCACCTATGGCCCCTCCCACCACCGCCAAACCTTCATACACTAGTGTGAATGGACAGAGCAGGATTCGACCTGCCAACCCTTTGGTTATTGGATGACCCGCTCAACCAACTGAGCCAAACAGAGAGAAACCCCTGAAAATACTGTAATATTTCTAAACATTACAATTGAATCCAGTGAAACAGGTTTCTCAACTATAACTAAATAGATTTTTTTTCTCCTTAAATGGGTCATGTACAGCCTCTATAAATAAAATGTAAACATAGACAGAAACTGTTTTAACGCTGCTGCACTTCAGCATCTGCTGTTTCCTTCTTCTGTGTGAGCTCTGCTGCACTTTTAGGGCGAATTCACATAGCACTCAGAAAATCCGGACTTTCGGACTTTCCAGGAAAGTTTGAACCTTATTGACAAGTGTGAAACCTCCCCCGAACCTTGGTCCGGACTAAAGACCGACTCTTTGGTCCGAGCTGAGGAGGTAGTCTCGGTCCGGACCAAGGTTCGCTGGTGCACCGTGTGAAACGTCTGTTTAGGAAAGTGCGGACTATCGGACCAATTACGTCACAGTCACTAAATAGTACCTATGTAGTCACGTACAGTCCGTACAGTACTGTATTTATGTTTCAGGGGTTTCGTTTCGTAACTTGAATTTTCTTTCGTATTCAGAGACGAAAATTTTACGTAAAGGCGTTTCATAACTTGGATTATCCGTTAGTTGGGTCTTTGGTAAATTGAGGTCTTACTGTATTTATTTTTTGTCAGTTTTTCTAATATCGTCCAGCCCTACTTACATTGTCAATCCTTTAACTTGTTTTTCATAAAAAAAAAAATATATATATACATGTTCAAACTTTTCTCTAAATGTTTTATTTTGGTGAACTTCCGTTTTGTTGTGGAGTGAATTTGTGTCTCTCTTGCAGTTGTTTTGAGAGTTTGCATCTTCTGGTATTAGAAGTATTTTTCTTTCGCCTTCATTTTGGGGGTTTGTACGTTTTTGCTTCTGCTTGGTTTCTGTTATTTCAACATTTTTCTCTTCACTTCTGTTGCATTTGTTTTATGCGTTTGTGTCTTTCTTGTGTTTGCAGTGTTTTGTTGATGCAGTGTGTTTGCCCCTGTGGGCCCCTGTAACAAACCCATTAACAAACCTATTTTTACTGATTTCCATAGATGCACGACCCCAGCCAGCCAAACGACGAAGGCATCACTGCCCTACACAACGCCATCTGCGGCGGCCATTACAACGTGGTGGACTTCCTGGTGCGAGCTGGAGCCAATGTCAGCGCACCTGACAGTCATGGCTGGTAAATGTTGACTCACTCTGTTCCAGGACAGTGTAGACTGTGTTCCAATATTTATAGAGTCATGAGTACACTTACACACAGTATACTTTCTGTACTTATTAAGTGTAAATTTTTCAGCAAATAAGTGCCGTTCCACGTACAGTCCCGGATCTGATTCTGCCTGCTGCACTTACCGGAAATTGTGTCACAAACCCCGAAAAATATTTTTTTCTTACCAAAGTAGATGCTATGTTTTCTGGTGGTCTTCATGAATATGAATCTCCAGTTCCTCTGGAGAATGTGTTGTTTCTAATGTCGTCAGCGTGTCCTTCTTTTGGCTGAAAATACACTGGTGTGTAAAACCATGTATGTGTCACGTTACTGCAATGTAGCCGAATGTCTGTAAAGTTTACCTTCTACATTAACCAGTGATTGACCAGCAGTGTTGGACAAACTACTGAAAAACTCTCATGCATTACTAACTGCATTTCCATTACCCTTGGACATTTGCAAAATACAAATATCAGTATAAAAACTGGAAATGGAAACACCTGAATTTTGAAAAAAGATGTTTTTTCAGACGTTTTGATATTCTAATATATCACATAAGCACAATGGAAATACTTTTGAGCACCAACTATGTCATTTCCTGCATTCTGTTGAATCTTTCTACACTAATTTGTGCATTTTCTGCATTGATTTATGGTGTAAATGTATTTATGTAAACATACAGTGTATATAGTAATAATGAATATTAAAGAGACTGATACTATCTTTAAGAAATGTACTGAAGGCCATCTTTTACAATCTAATTGTATTTTAAGAAGATTTTCAAAGGAAACATTCAAAATAATTACTTAAAATAAATGTTTTAACTTAACTTAAATATACTACAGTATACATTAACCATAATTAAAATAAATTAACATAATCTATAGAATGATTTAACAAAATGAACATCAGATTTTTTTTTACCATTTAGTCTACATACTGTATTAAGTAAACAAGACAAGATTAAAACTGCAAGCAGTCTCAAAGGCCTTCGCCCTCCCTCGCAACTGCCTCCCCAGGCGACCGCCTTCCCATGCGATGCCCGAGTCAAATTTCATCCAAATCGGTGTTCGTATGCACGATCTACAGCCATTTTAGTAAAGGCGATGCTGTAGGAGGCGGTATAGAACAAAATCACATTTTCTATTGATAAACTGGTGTAGGACCCAGAGATTGAAATCTTCACAAACTTTGTGACAGTGTAGCAAAAAAACGATGCAACTTTTCCAAGTAAATTGGATAACTTTTGAAGGCCCACTTGTCTAGATCGTGTTCACCGATTTTGAGCTCATTTGGTCCAACGGCCTAGGAGGAGATAGAAAAATTCCAATGACAGCGAAAATGACGACTCAAAATTTTTCAAATTTCAATCCAAGATGGCGGACTTCCTGTTGGTTTATGGGTGTGGTCATCACTAGGTTTTTTTGTTCATCATCATATGACAAACATGTGTACTGATTTTCATATCTCTAACTTCACAAGGGCGTGATCTGGCCTAATAAAAACTATTTCACCTTTTCTAGGTGGCGCTGTAGACACATTTCTTAACTGACTTTTACGAAACCTATAAATACTTGCAATTTTTCACACTTCTGAGGTGTGTGCAAAGATTGGGGAGTTTTCGCGCATGTTCAGGGGGTCAAATTAGAGCTCAAAGAGCAGATGAAAGAAAAATAAATAATAAAGAAAGAAAGAAAAATTCAGAAACCAAGCAAGAACAATATAGCGTTTTTGTGACCCCCCGAACTTGGCGTCAAATAAAATCTTTCGACCTGCCCCACGTCACTATGGGGTCAGAGGTCACATTTGACACACTTACACTCATGTCATGGACCCTGAGTGGCTGTGGCCCATAGACTCCCAATCATTCTGAGCAGGAGCAAATATGCGGTGTGTGCGTGTGACGAGCACATGCTCGGACACGGCTCGCTACCGTGAATGTGTGAGTGTGTGTGAGTGGTGCGAGTCGTCCCTGGCGACCGCGCCCCTGGCATATTTTGTCACCTGGCCATCACAGCAGACTCAATAGGTCTTGCGCTGATGTTGTCTGTGGCGAAGGCCTAAAAAAGAAGCCCCATGTTTGGCGGATCTGGCTCAGCTGGTAGAGTGGGTAGCCTAATGACTGAGAGGTTGGCAGCACCCCTCCATGGGCCCATGTCAGTGCTCAGACCCTGAGAATCGTTCAATTCAATTCAATTCAATTCAATTCAATTCAATTCAATTCAATTCAATTCAATTCACTTCTATTTATAAAGCCCGAAATCACAACAGAGTAATTTCACAGGACTTTACAGATACACAATCAACTATAGAAGTCCCAAGCATCCCCTGTCCTTAGACCCTCCTTCTCTGCAAGGGGTCGCACGCAGGTCAGCACAGGCGAGTCACCGCAGATCCTGTCGTCCATGGCTCCCACGCAGACACTGTCAAGAGAGCCACCACTCCCTCTAGTCGGGAAGGGGGAAAGGGGACACCAGGGGACTAGACATGAACAAACTTGGTATGTAAGATAGGTTAGAAAAATGACAAAAACAGATGCGAGAGGGAGAGAGAAAGAGAGAGAACGTTCCGGTCAATAGGTGTGTTTCCACTGTCAGTTTTTGGTGGGGGGGTCTGCTTTGGTGGAGGTCTGGACTGTCAGTGTGAGCGGGATATAAATAACATATAAAACTGAAGCTGCAGGGCTGTATGAATTCTGACCATGGGCTGTGTGTGTGTGTGTGTTTGTTTGCAGGACTCCCTTACACTGCGCAGCCTCTTGTAACGATCGTCCTCTGTGTGAGTTTTTGGTGAGGAACGGAGCTGCTGTCATGGCCATGACGGAAAGTGACGGCGCCACCGCTTCTCAAAAGTGTGATCCATACGCTGTCGGCTTTGAGGAGTGTGAGAACTTCCTGCAAGGTGAGGAAACCACACACACACACACACACACACACAGATGAGTCAATAGTATAAATCAGCATCATAACAGAATGAATGACAGTTGTATGACAGTCTTTAATAACATGATATTTTATCTCTAATATCTTCATGACACTAATTACAGAGGCTGTGGAGGTCAGTATTATGTGATAAAGCAGAAAAAGAAACATTCTATCTCATAATTTTGACTTTTAAATCTCACAGTTATGCACTTTTTTAATTTCCTATTTGTGATTTTTGAATTTTTCCTAAATTTCATGTCCATACCCATAAAAACTGAGTAACTGTGACCTGATCAAACACCTTATCTATATACTAACTCACATTTAAGGGCTTTAATTTTGGATAGTTTTGAAATTTTTCTGATTTTAAATGGTTAACCTTTAGAATAGAATACAATAGAAGTACTTTATTGATCCCATAAAAGGTAAAACTGCTTTGTGACAACAGCAGCATCTATCTATAATAGGGATGGGACATGAATTTCAAATATTCAAATATTAATGACAAGCTTCAATATAGAATACTCATTTCGAATGCTGCATTACTTGTACTGCTTTTCACTTGGACAGAATGTCGTATTGACTTGCATTGTACGGTGGACGACAGGAGCAAACAAAACAAAACACAAAACATTATCATACTCACAGATTCCAATACACTCATAATTTAGACTTTTTATCTCATAATTGTGACTTTTTAATCTCATAGTTTTGACTTTTTATCTCATAATTTTTTACTTTTTATGTCATAGTTTTGACTTTACAGCTTCACTTCATGGCTCTAATAATTGCTGGGTGTTGACTGGTGTGGCCTGTGTTAACATGACACAAACCACTCCAGTGGTAGAATGTCTGCTCCACCTGACACTGGGTTTTAATAATTCCACCAGCAGTAACAACTGACACCATTAACATTATCATACTCACAGATTCGAGTACACACATCTAAAACAGCCCCAACTAATTATTATAGTCTTTATTTCTGCTCCTTCCAACTCATTTCACCCACTTCCACAACACATTAGTAGAAAACTATCTCAAATTTTCTACGGCTCTGCACTAAAGTAAGTAAAACACACAAACAGTGAGGTGTAAAAAGGTGCAATGTCATATTAAAGTGTCGGTACAGAATAACTGAGTAGTGCAGAGTCAAGAAGTACAACGCCTATTGCCACAAATATGCAACATACCAAAAAAATACTACTGTATGCGCTATAGTCGAATTAATTATTGCCACTTAATTTAGTATTCTTTTTTTTTTTTTTACTTATATTTAAATTCAAGCATTAAGGGATTAAATAAGTATGTTTTTAATTTATGGCAAAAATTCCAGTAATACTTTTTTACTTTATTACAATTGAGTACTTGTACTTTTTTACTTCAGTTAAGCAGTTGAATCAGTACTTCTACTTTTACAGAGTATTTTTTCACACAAGTAGCTGTACTTCTACTTAAGTACAGAATGTGAGTACCACCTCTGCTTTTATCTCATGATTGTGACTTTGTACCTCATAATTATGCATTTTTTATCTCATATTTTTTGACTTTTTATCAGATAATTAAACATTTTTATCTCATAATTTTCACTTTATCTCAGAATTCTGACTTTTTTTCTTATATTTATTACTTTTTATCTCATAATTTGCAATTTTTCTCTCAGTTGTGACAAAAAAATGCAGTTTTACTTTTCTTTTTTACTTTATTACAATTAAGAAGTTTTACGTTTTTACTTCAGTAAAGGAGTTGAATGACAGTACTTCTACTTTTACCAGATTATTTTTTCCACACAAGTAGCTGTACTTGTACTTACATAAGTACAGAATGTTGGTACTTTTACCATCTCTGTGTTAATGTAATATTCAGATCAAACATTTACATTTCAAATTTGGAGAAAAAAATAACCTTACTGTGTTATTTTCTTCCAAAACTAAAGAAAATATATTTAACATTGAGACGTTCTGAGATCGGACCCAAATGCAGACAGCACACCAAAATACAGTTCAGTCTTCCGTTTAATAAACAGAGAAATAAAACAATGTTCAAAGGAATAATGCTCAAGGGGAAGACGAGGTCCAAAGCATGGTTCGATGCCGGGGAGTCAGAAACAGGAGGCGGGGTGCGTGGTCAGAGTTCGGGAGCGTGGTCGGGGACAGGCGGAGGCTCAGATCCAGGAGTCAGAGACAGTAGCGTAGTCAGACGGAAGCAGGGTTGAGGTCGGAAGCAGGCAGAACTAGGTCAGGAACGGAACACAGGTAAAACACGGGAGAACAGACAGAATAAGACGCTGGAAGGTCTTGACTGGCAAAAACGATCTGCCAAATGACAGACACACAGGCTTATATACAGTCACCTGATCACTCACAGGTGACAGCAATAAGAATTAAGACAAAGGTGACAGACAGAGACACAGGAAAACAGAGCAAACACAGAAGAGAGACAACATAACCATGACAAACATCACTCTAAAAGATCTTCTATTTAAACAGTACGCTGGGTCACAAACTCAAATGACAGTTTGCGTAATGTGCCAGTAAAAGAACATGAGTCTCTGCTTATTTTAAGAAAGTGACTGTTTCTGTTACTGGGAATAAGCACATGATCCATTCAGTGGTTTCTCTTTTTATTCTACTTCAACAATCTAGCATGTTCCTGCCTCAGTGACGTTATTTTACTCCATAAAAGGCACTTTTGTCTTATTTCTCAACACTTCTTTCATGTCGGGATAATTCATACAATAGAGATAAAGGTAGATTTCATGCCGCGTCTTCCAGCTTTTATGTCTAATATTAAAAAGCCCAGTTTAAATCGGGGCAGATTGTTCTGAAGTGCATTGTTAACGAGGGTTTTTGTGATACTTGATCCTGTGAAACTGGATTATTTTGTGAAAAGAAAAGCCTTTGGTTCAGTGTTTTGACTGGATGACAACCAGCTAAACATCTGTGACGGACTATTATGGCCTGTTGAGACGCATGTTGTAATAAATGTTTACTCATTATACAATAAGTTATTCCATTTTGCAGCAGCAGGTGCTTTGGTGGTGTGGTATTAAAACTAAAGGAGCTGTTTGGGAAACATTCCAAGTGGTTTATGTCTTGGCTGGTAATTAGACATATTAGATATTAGGACAATTTGAAATTAGATATATTCTGGAAATATACTGTACATTTTGTTGTTTGTTTAGCCTTTTGAGGTAATTTATCCCATAATTTTGACTTTTTAATCTTATGTTTTTAACTTTTTATTTCCTAATTTTTACTTTTTAATCTGATAATTTATATTTTTTAATCTGATAATTTTGACTTTTATTTCAGGATTTGGACTTTCTTTCATAATTTGGAATTTTTATGTCATCATTTTGACTTTTTAACTCATGACTTTTGTAATAAACATCCAAAATGTAATAACTTTTTCATTTCATTTTGTAATAAACTGCCCCAACACATGTTGTAATAAATGTTTCCTCATTATATAATAAATTAGCAGGTGCTTTGGTGGTGTGACATTAAAACTAAAGGAGCTGTTTGGGAAACATTCGAAGTGGTTTATGACTTGGCTAGTAATTAGACATATTAGACATTAGGACAATTTGAAATTAGATATATTTTGGAAATATAAATGTTGTTTGTTTAACTTTTTGAGGTAATTTCATATTAGTTTAAATGAATGTTAGTGGATAAATGGTGTGGTAACGGCAGCTCTGTAAACAAACAGAAGACACGTTGTTTAAGGTAGAAGACAATATAAATATGCCGCATTTTTATTTAACTTTATACAGCATGTAACAAGTGGCCACTCCAAAAACTTGTCCCATCAGTGACGCTCAGTGTATGAGACACGTAGAACAAACGCATAACGTCACATCAATTTCATTGATTCATTATTATTATTTTAAATGGTCCACAAACCTGCATGTATTGGTTTCATTTATTGTTGTTGATGTTTATAATTATTCTTGATGTGGTTTTGGTTCCAATAAAAAAAAAAGAAGTAATTTGCAGAATATTCTCTGTTCATTCAACCTTTGAATAGTGTACTGATAGTAATTGTTAAGTACTGATACTAGGATAATACACTGATACTAATAATAGGACTAGCTTTTACAAATACTTTAAAGTAAAATAAAATACAATTAACAAACAAATAAACTATTCTTTACAATTGTTATTAATTTATGCACCATCTTATTACATTTTATACAGAATAAAAAAGGGCATTTTGTGATAATCTTTTCAAAATGTAACTTACATAATGAGGCAACATTTATTACAAAATGTATTGGGGCAGTTTATTACAAAATGAAATGAAAAAGTTATTACATTTTATATGTTTATTACAAAATGCAGCTCAACGGGGCCACATGTGAAGAAAAAAATATTTTAATATGATGAAATTAATGTCAAAATTTCAAAATTAATCTTGAAAGTCTCAAAAGTGTAGAGGGTCTTCTACATTTTCTTTGACTTCTTTGACAATTTTGACTTTTTGCCATAAAATTATGCATTTTTATGTCATATTTATAACTTTTATTAATCTCATGATCTCATCTCACAATTTGAATCTCAATTGTGACTTCTTTTTTTTTTATTTTATTTTTTTCCTACGTTTCTTGTCCATATCCACAAAAGTGAGTAACTGTGACCTGATCAAACACATTATCTACACACTAACTCACTTTTAAAGGTTTTATTTAAGATACTTTTTCAAACTTTTCTGATTTTTCCTGCTTAAATAAGTGTTATTGCGTTCATGGCAAAAAAAGTTTTACTTTTTACTTTACTACTTTATTACAATTAAGAAATATATATATATTTTTTTACTTTTACTACAGTAGATAAGTTGAATCAGTACTTCTACTTTTACCAAAGTATTTTTTCCCACCAGTAGCTGTACTTCTACTTCAGTACAGAATATGAGTACATTGACCACTTCTGGGTGCAGGTGTGGAGGAGGCCATGGGGGTAGAGAACAGCGGAGTGCTCTACGCTCTGTGGACTTACCCAGCACAAGCCACCGACGAGCTGAGCTTCAAAGAGGGAGACATGGTGACCATCCTGCAGAAACCTGAAGCTTCTGACTGGTGGTGGGCGTCGCTGTGTGGCAGGGAGGGCTTTGTTCCTAACAACTATTTTGGGGTAAGATACAGAATGAGTGAACGTCTGTGTGATTCAGCTTTGGCAGGAAAAAAACTGCAATAGATTGTTTTCATTTCATCATGTATTTTTAGATATTTTTTAAGCTGCGTAAATGGCGCTATAGAAAACTGGTAATGGAAATAGCTGAATTTTAAAATAAACACTCAAATATTGATAAAACGTTTTTACCATTTCATGAGGTGGTTTTTCAGACGTTTCCATATTGTAATATATCACAAAAGTGTAATGGGGAGGTTAAGTCTCCGCCCCTTCCAGGAGTCTCATCGGGCCTCAGATCAGAAAATTAATGAATGGTATTCAATGGTAAATAAAATGCTAAAATGGTATCTGGTTTGTCATGTGACCTGAATCACACACATGTTGTACCTCATAATAAATTATAATTATTTATGTGTTTTAACTGCTTCTGTTAACCAACGGCTGATTCATTTGTGAGTAAAACCTGTTGATAATTTGGACTATACGCCTGGAAAACATATTCATGACAAGCTTCAATATAGAATACTAATTTTGAATGCTGCATTACTTGTACTGCGTTTCACTTGGACAGAATGTCGTATTGACTTGCATTGTACGGTGGACGACAGGAGCAAACGCACCGCATCAACAAAACAAAACATTATTGTCATATCCCTACTCACTGTCCCTTTTTCTCTTCTGCATCCTGTCACCTTTCACCTTAATTATTTCACCTGGTCCTCACACACCTGTCCTCATCTCCTCTCCCTATTTAAGTTATTTCCTTTCCTGTCTACTTTGTCAGTTCACCCCATACTCTTACCTCTACAGAACTCCAGCCTTGTGTTTTCCTGAACCAGCAGGTTTTAGCCCTGGTTATTAGTCTTGTCCGTTCATCTGAGTGAGTTTGTAGCAGCGTTGCTGTATTATTGTTTACATGTGTTTTTTTCCGCTGGAGCTCAGAATAAAAGAGCCTATTTGTGGAGCTGAAGTCTGTATTTTGGGTCCTTCTTAATTCTTCTTCTCAATTATATGTCACAGGAGGTGACGTACATGGTCACATGATCACTTCTCTCTGAATGAAAATGGCGTGTATGCATGAACAGAGGAGTAGACGGAGACTTTTCTGAAAATAATTCACGAGAAAAACATAACTGCTATTTTAGATCCATGATTTGTGACCTTTGACCCCACATACTAGACCCCGCCTATGAAAGGAGGAGGAGGAGGGGGAGATTACAAATATAATTAATGAAGTTTGTCCTCTCTCTCTGTCACTCTCACTCTCTCTCTGTCTTTCTTTGAATATTCAGGTTGTTTGTGGTTGGTTGACAGAGACATTGGCTCGATAGTTTCAGTTGGTAATTAATTTCGGTTGGGTTTCCACTACGCTGCCAAATGCTTCTGATCTGTCATCCGATGTGACTGGAACAGTCAATACACACACACACACACACATATATATATATATATATATATATAATACTTTTCTTTTTGCTCTTTTTTTCTTCTTTTTCTGCAGTTATTCCCAAAGGTTCGACCCAAATCTCTGTGTTAAAGGTCTTTTCTGAAGCTGTGTTCAGGTCAAAGTGGTGAAGACGCTAGTTCCAGTCTCTGCCGTTTGAAACGCCTGTGTGATTTCAAAACAGGCTGTAAAGGCTGCAGGGCCGGAAGACTGTTCGTGATCCGTTTGTGATCGTCAACAGCTGAAGGAGAAGCTCCAGTGTTGGTTTTAACGTCACACTGACCAGGAGAACAAGTCTGTTCAGAAGACATCATTTGTACCAGGATCTGCTGTCGTATTATGTTTGTTTTTTTCCTGACATGGTTATGTTTCTGCGCTTCTGTGAAATAATGCCTGCGTGTCAAAGGCTACGAAAAGGCCAGAGTCTGAGCTTTTTGTCCCACTGACATTTATGACTCACTGACTGATTAGTAATCTGAACGCAAACACTTGCTGTCTGCGTTCTGTCCAATCAGCAGCCAGGTCAACTTGGCTCTGTGCCGTCGACCAACATCAACCCTGATCTGAGACCATCTGAATAATCAGAACAAGATAAAAAAAAAATAGGTCCAATGAATCAGCTCAAAGACTGGGTTACACCAACAATGGTTAATTCATTCATGGTTTATTCCTTTTTTTTAAAATAAAAAATATTATTATTGCTATTATTATCTTTATATACAGAGGTGGTGCTTACCATATTTTCTGCACTATAAGGTGTACTGGATTATAAGGCGTATGATCAATGAATGGTTTATTTTAGAGGTTTTTTTCATATACAAGGTGCAACAGACTATAAGTCACATTAAGTGAAGTCAAAATTGTGAGATAAAGTCTAAATTATGAGATAAAAAGTAAAAGTTATGAGATAAAAAGTAAAAGTTATGAGATAAAAAGTCAAAATTTCAAGTCACTAAGCACAACCAGAATTAATCCATATATAAGGCACACTGTCAAGTCTTATAAGTGCACCTTATAGTGCAGAAAATACAGTACATTCTGTACTTAAGGACGTATTCACATAGTAAAGTCCGAACCAAGGTTCGGACCAGAACCTTTTTTTTTGCCTTTTCACAATGTACTTATAATCCGGACTTTATTTAGAGTCTTCATTCACACTGTATTGAATCAAGTGGACCAACGGACTTTAGAATGTCATGTCGTCAATGCGTGTACAGCGTGTGTCTCTCTATACTCGACCCTGATTGGTTAGTAGATGAGCGCGCTACACTGTTGCAGGAAATGCTCCCAGATAATGGACCCAGTTACTAGTTTCATCATTTTTGCCCTATTTTGGCAATGTTGCCAACTCTGGTACCAGTGTTCCCACCAGCGGCTTGTCTCCAATTCAGTCTTTATAGTATCATCCGGCCAAATTTCAATGAAATACCTGGTTTCCTCGTCTCCACATGTATTCCCGCGACTCATGCATGAACGTTGACTAGATCCCGCACACGTGACTGTGACGTAATTGGTCCGATAGTCTGGACTTTCCTAAACAGACCTTTCACACTGTGCACCAACAAACCTTGGTCCGGACCGAGACTACGTCCTCAGCTCGGACCAAAGACTCGGTCTTTAGTCCGGACCAAGGTTCAGGGGAGGTTTCACACTTGTCAATAAAGTTCGAACTTTCCTGGAAAGTCCGAAAGTCCGGATTTTCTGAGTGCAATGTGAATTCGCCCTAGAAGTAAAACTAAGGGCGTGTGTATATATATATATATATATATATATATATATATATATATATATATATATATATATATATATATATATATATATGTATATATATATATATATATGTATATATATATATATATATATATATGTATATATATATATATATATATATGTATATATATATATATATATATATATATATGTATATATATATATATATATATATATATATATATGTATATATATATATATATATATATATATATGTATATATATATATATATATATATATATATGTATATATATATATATATATATATATATATGTATATATATATATATGTGTATATATATGTATATATATATATATATATATATATATGTATGTATATATATATATATATATATATATATATATATATATATATATATATATATATATATATATATATATATATATATATATATATATATATATATATATATATATATATATATATATATATATATATATATGTATATATATATATATATATATATATATATATATATATATATATATATATAGTTTACAAATACTTTCCTGGATGTAAATGTTACTGTTTACTGCCTTAACGTGGCCATACGCAGCAAAATGTGCTTTTTTTTAATCCTGTAATTTCTTTGTGTTATTTTTTTCTGTGTATGTTGACTCATTAATCAGCATAAAATCCACAGTATGTGTTCAGACATGATGTTCCTCTGCTGCCTCGAAAAGCCACTCAAACCTGTTAAATCTGTGTATCATTCATTCATCGGTTTTTCAAAATAAAACCAAAAATAAGACGATGAATCAAGTTGTTTCTTCATTGTTTTGTTTCCAAAACCAAAATGAAAAAAAACCAGATGATGCATTTTTTTCAGTTTTCAATTTTGTGTTTAAATGAATAATACAAAAATGGATAATGGAAGTTTTCCATTTTATCCAATTCTGACCTGAAGCAAATTGAGTAAAGTTGAAATGACCTTTGACCTGCAGTGACAAAGATGCAAACCTGTATCCTATTTGGGGAAACTAAGAGGGTCACCCTAAGACCTGAAGATATGACCATGGAGAAAACTGGTGTCATATCAGACCATAGTGATCTTCAAGTCCAGTGGACATGCTGCTTTGGGTTTTTAAGATTAATTTACAGTTAATTCAATTTACTTCAGGTCAAAATCAGTTCACTGTGTATCTTTGCAACATTTGAAGCTGTCCATTTTACTTGAACTACCGTATTTTACGCGCTATAAGACACACTGGACTATTAGGAGCATTAAGTAAAGTCAAAATGATCAGATAAAAATGTTTCTTTTGGTTATTTAGATTCAATTCAGTTTTACTCAACTTGTTTCAGGTCAAAATTGGATAAAATGGAAAACGGTCGTCCATTTTTTGTATTATTTATTTAAACACAAAAATTAAAACTGAAAAACGCATCGTTATCTGTTTTTCATTTTGGTTTTGGAAATAAATAATGAAGAAATGACTTGTTGTTTCATTGTCTCATTTTTGGTTTTATTTTGAAAAACAAATGAACAAATGGTACATGGATTCTGTTAGAACCTGTATCTACGATGGTAGATGAGTGTACGGAGGTGCAATTTATTGCAGTTTTTCCTCATGTTTATCTTGTGTATTAATTGTTTGGTTGTTTGGGAATTTGTATTTAACCTTTTACCCCATCAGAGGGTAAACTGTGACCAAAAACTGACACAAATTAAATGTTTTCATCTCATCTTCTTCTGTCATATCATCAGTGAGTGAAACTTTTTTCATCTGACCAGCAGATGGTGGTGTTTATTTAAATACACATCCAGTACATTCCTGGAAAATTAAAACACTGACATTTATGAAACTAAAATATATGGTAATATATTGGGGAGGGGGGCATTTATATATATATATATATATATATATATATATATATATATATATATATATATATATATATATATATATATATATATATATATAAACTTAACTTATAAACTTAAGTTTATATAAAGTTGTATAAGTGAGTTTATATATAAACTCACTTATACAATTTTTATGAGGGGCCGTATTTCATTCTCACTCTTACATACATATATTCTCACTCACTAGATTTTTTATCTCCTAATTTTGACTTTTTATCCAATAATTTGGACTTTTTATTAAATAATTTTGACTTCACCAAGTGTGCCTTATATTGTTTCGTTGGCATTATTATGAACCTCATGTTATGTTTTTCTTGTTGTGAGATTAAACATTTTTTATTTTATATGTTGATTAAACTCATTAAGGCAGAAGAAGTTTCACAATGAGAAAATATTCAATTATTTTTCCTAGATATTTGACCTGTAACATAACAAGAGCATTAACTGGATTCTAGCTTTTGGTGGTTGCCATTTTGGTTTATTTTTGTGTTTGGGTGTCAAATATGCGGCCCGGGGGCCAAATGGACTGCATTTATATAGTGCTTTTCCACCTTCATGGTGCTCAAAGCGCTTTACATTAGCCTCTCATTCATACACCAGTAGGTTTCTAAGGTCTATGGTAAGTCCTACTGGGGGCCTAAGTCAGGGTTCAGTGTCTTGCCCAAGGACACTTCGACATGTGGACAGCCAGAACCGGGATGCGAACCGCCAACCTTTCGGTCATTGGGCGACCCACTCTACCAACTGAACCACAGCCGCCCACAAATTTGGGCCACTAAAGGGTCCAGTCCGGTCCTTTGGATGAATTTGTGAAATGCAAATATATATAAAATAAAAATAATATATTATATAATATATTAAGTTAATAATCATTTTAGTTGATGTTCCTAGTTCATATTCAGACCAGTTGAAGCTGAAGTGGGTCAGAACCAGTAAAATTATATCAAAATAATCTATAAATACAACACACAAACTTTGTTAATCTACATATTTTCACAGTAGGAGTCTCACTTCATGTTTGTGCTTTGGTAAACCCTGAGTCTACAAGTCAGAAGCTTCTGGAATCAAGAAAAATAATGGTTGAATCAAGTTTCCAAGATAAGTCTGGGCTCAAAATGTGACATTTAACTTTTTATTTTACTGCATATTTTGATCATTTTTGTACATTTTACTAAATATTTTGTTCATTTTTAAAATTTTACTGAATATTTTGTTCATTTTTTAAAATTTGACTGAATATTTTGATAATTTTGCTCATTTTATTGAATATTTTGTTCATTTGTGTTCATTTTACTAAATATTTTCATAATTTTACTAAATATTTTGATCATTTTGTTCATTTGAATAAATATTTTGACCATTTTTGTTCATTTTACTGAATATCTTTGATAATTTTTGTTCATTTTACTGAATATTTTGTTCATTTTATTAATTTTTACTTATTACTTTGATAATTTTGTTAATTTTATTGAATACTTAAGACTATTGATCTGTGGAATATCTGTAACCCCAATGGAAATAAGGAAACACCAACACTCACTTCATCACAACCCATGAGGAAGATTAACCTCAACATAGTTTAAGACGACTGGTGTTTTTATCTGTTTTATTATTTAGACCAGGGGTTTTAACACCCACACTCACTTTAGTTCAAATAGACCAGGGGTGTTAAAACCCACTTTAGTTCAAATAGACCAGGGGTATTAAACCCACTTTAGTTCAAATAGACCAGGGGTATTAAACCCACTTTAGTTCAAATAGACCAGGGGTATTAAACCCACTTTAGTTCAAATAGAACCAGATTCCAGAAACACAAGATGAGATGTTAATTCCTGTGCTAGCACGTGCAAAAAAACTGTTGGTGGATGGTAGTGGAGAAGATTGTTAGGAGAATTTGTGGGTACGCATCATCAGTAGTGTTCCTCTGGGTCACAGGGTGTTTCGGCCTTTACACTATACACCCTCTCCAGAGGCGGCCAGCTGTAGGTTGATCAGGCCTCAGCTTGCGTCCCAAGCCCAATTAGTCAGTTAAGTTGTTCGACTACTTGGCGGCCCAGGTGGGGTCGCTCCTCTTCAACCAGAGCCACTGGCTGCTTCTTTCAGCAGCCTCCGATGCCGCCTTGACGGCTGTCCGCAGGTTCTTGCCCTCAATTCCCAAGTCCCTCAGCAGTTTTGTGGTGGAAGTTCCCACAAAACCTCTGCAGCCAACCTCTACTGGACGCACTTCTGTGTTCCAGCCGCGTTGCCTTGCTTCGGCAGCCAAGTCGGCATAACGGAGATGCTTCCGCTCAAAAGCCTCGTCCATGGAATCCTCCCAGGGTACGGTCAGTTCGATGATGAACACCTTCTTTATGGAGGGAGACCAGAGCACCAGGTCAGGCCTCAAGGTCGTGGTGGCGATCTCTGAGGGGAACACCAGCTGACTGCCAATGTCAGCCAACATTTTCCAGTCTCGTGCAGGGGACAGCTGGCTTCTCTCAGATGGTGTTGAGTTGCTCCTTGTAGCAGTAACCCCCTCACGGACAAAGGCCATTGCCCCTGGTTGTGAGTTATTGGGCTTTGGTAGCGCTCTGGCATTGATGCTGGCTCGTTTTTCCTCCAGTGCACAAGCCAGGCTCTTAAGGACTTGGTTGTGTCGCCAAGTATACCGTCCCTGAGTCAGGCTGGTTTTGCACCCAGTGAGTATATGCCGAAGGGAGGCTGGGGTGGAGCACAGGACGCACCCAGGATCCTCACCAAACCACTGGTGGCGATTGGTTGGTGTTGGGAGAACATCATACGTGGCCCTGATGGCAAAGCTCATCAAAGTGGGTTTTAACATCCTTGAACTAAACCCACTTTAGTTCAAATAGACGAGGGGTGTTAAAACCCACTTTAGTTCAGGGGCCACATTTAGCCTAATATGGTATAAAGTGGGACCAGTAAAATAATAGAAATAATAGGATAAAAACATAAATACTAGTGATCAAAAAACTTGATCTGCAGATGATTGATCACTACCGATCACAAAGGAATTTTACTGATTTTTTTTTTTTACTATTTTTGTTAATTTTACTGATTTTTTTTTTTTTTTTTTTACCATTTTTGTTCATTTTACTGAATATTTTTGATCATTTCTGTTCATTTTACTGAATATTTTGATAATTTTTGTTCATTTTACTGAAAATTTTGGTAATTAAAAAAAAAATTACTCAATATTTTTGATCAGTTTTGATCATTTCAGTCAATATTTTCATCATTTTTGTTCATTTTACTAAATATTTTGTTCATTTTTGTTCATTTTACTGAATATTTTGACCATTTTTGTTCATTTTACTGAATCTTTTGGTCATTTTAGTACTTTTTACTAAATATTTTTTCATGACCTCTGCTCTGTTGACCTTTCCCCCAGTGCTTTCCACACTCACTTGGCCCCGCACTGCGCAGCTGCAAGCCGTTCCTCATCTGCGGCTATAAAAGCAGTGAGGCTTGGCAGTTGCCAGTGTGGGACTGTTCTACATTGTCACCTCCATAACACAGACAGTTTCCCCATCTCCTCAGTCACCATTACCCGGACAGTCATCATCACCACGTATTCTGGCTGTTCTATGCCCAGGTTTTGGTTTGGTTTAGTCTCTGTCTTGTCTTTATGTTGCGTTTTTGTTATTAAATCTGTTCTCCCTTCAGCACTGTGCATCTTGAGTCCTTACTCACCTCACCCCCTCCGTGACATATTTTTGTTTATTTTACTGAATATTTTCATAATTTTTGTTAATTTTACTGAATATTTTCACAATTTTTGTTCATTTTACTGAATATTTTGATCATTGTTCTGAATATTTTGATCATTTTTGTTCATTTTACTGAATAGTTTAGTCTATTTTTTTTTCACTTTACAAATATAGACACAGGTTTTCTGGAGCAGACTGACAGAAGCGTGGGAGCCACCACACATTCACACTCATTCATACACCAGTGTGAGTGACACTGGAGGCAGGAGGGTGAAGTGTCTTTGCCCAAGGGCACAACAGATTGACTTGGACAGAGCAGGATTCAAACTACCAACCCTTCAGTTACTGGACAACCCACTCTACCAACTGAGCCATGGACACAAAGTGATTTTAATTTCCTTAATATCTTTTGTGTAATTTTCACTAATTCATCCGAGGGTCCAGATTGGACCCATTCATGGGTCGATTTTGGCCCCAGACCGCATGTTTGACACCACTAATGTAGATTCTAAAAACATATGATGACACTGACATCAAACACACAAACAGTTTAACAGTTTATTTATCTCCTGCTGTGAGGCTGTGATGAAACCTACACTGACTTTCACATTTTCTGGTGAATAATTAATTTGCTTAAAATGGTGTGCAGTGTCCGCTGGCCTGTGGCAGCAGACATACCATAATACTCTGCTGAAATACATCTGCTCTGAGCCCAGGTCAGTGCAGGGGTAAAAGAAACCTTAAATATGACCATTTAAATTCTCTTTTTCATTCATAAAACCTCATATTTCTTGAAGCAAGTCAACAACTCAACCAAAGATGATTAAACTTTTATTACTGGAGTCAGGGCAATTTGGTGCCTTAGGCAAGCACCCCACTTTTCTTTTTGTGGAATTAGAAATGAGCATCTGTAAACATAGTGTCCTACATCTGATTTAAAAAAAAAACACCCAAAAAACACTTGATGCAATAAAAAGTCAAAATCATGACATAAAAAGGCACATTTCTGCAAAAAAAGGCAAAATTATGAGATAAAAAGTTACAATTATGAGATAAAAAGTCAAAATCATGAGATAAAAAATTTACAATTATTTGATAAAAAGTCCAAATTATTCAATAACATCAGTTAATTAGATAAAAAAGTCCAAATTCCCAGTCACTTGGCACAACCAAAATTAATCCCTATATAAGGCGCACTGTGAGAAAATTAGTCTTTTAAGTGCACCTTATAGTCCGGAAAATACGGTAGCTTAATATTCTAATTCTGTGGGACTTGGTGCCCCCAAAACATCTGGTGCCCTAGGCGAAGACTTAACGCCAGTCCTGACTGTCACCAGTTTATATGAAGTCAAACCATCCAAGAGTCACTGCAGAAGATTCAATGTACACTGGAGTAAATTCACTTTATCACCTTTTTTGTCAAGTGTCATTGATTCAGATGATAAAAAAAAAGGATGAGTCATTGGTAAAGGTTCATATCATATATAATGGTTTTGTATTTATATATATATATATATGTGTGTGTGTGTGTGTGTAAGGTTTGGTATGGCATCCGTACACACAGACGCAGACATGACTGCTGGATATGATGCCGTTCTAAATATGGAAACTAGCAGACCAATGGGTCATGAACGTTGAATGTTTTTGCTTTTAAGTATTGAAGAGACACTCCCTGTCAGTGATACATCTGCAGAGAATAGTTGTTTCAGAGCAGCTGCAGGAAAACATCCCATAATGTGATCTGAGAAAAAGCTCTAAGCTGTTTAGAAACAATGTGTGTGAATGTGAACTGGAACAGGAAGAGTTTAGTTTTTATTGTATTTGTTAAGGAGCTCATGTGATTATAATGTTTAATCAGATTAATCACAGGGTTCCAATGGATTCATTTTGATCCATCACTAAAGAAGTGGCACTTTATTAACATTGTTTTAAAGGACAGTTGGTAGATGTGAACATTTTCATCACATAATTTATTTATTTTTTGCTCTAAAACAGAGGAATATTTGGAGTTGACATTATTTATTATGTTATTATTTTAGTGGTACAGACCAATTCAGATCAAATTTGGTTTAATGTGGCCCCTGTACTAAAGTGGGTTTGACACCCCTGGTCTACAGCATAAAACACATTAATTCTATTTGGGATCATTTTAAAGTGGGTGCTGGAAGGTCATGCATTTAAGGGTTAAACCAGTGTTACTCGCTCTAATGCCAGTTTTAGAATTATATGGGAATTCCACATCTCATCTCATCCCAGCTGCTTCACACTTGGCTGCAAAACTTGCTCAGCGTGAACTGGAGGTCACAGCTCCATGAACCAACAAGACCCACGTCAGCCACCCAAAACCAAGATGGGATCCTGAAAACTGTGACAATATGTGACCCGCCACCACGAAACCAGGCATAAGTCGCGCTGAGCCGTTCAGAGCTACAGCCAAATTTAGGCTGGAAGGTGATTTCTTATTTGTGTTTACACCATATCAAAAAACGGTACCTTAACACCTCTATGTTCAGTTCCTGTGGTCATTACATTGAAATCCAATCAATAAAGGTGTTTATTGAGTCAATTATTTAAGCGGTGACAAAAGTTTAAGGATTGCTGAGCAAAGACAAAGACGACTTCCACCTCTTTTCGCCGAACAAACCGGTCTCCGTTCCGTGCGTAAACATCCAAGTGTTCGGTATGAGATAAAAGCTTATATTGAATGTTCTGTCCAATGGTGTAAGCCAAATGATTATAATACGTCACACTTCTGTCCTATTATTACAATATATAAAACTTCTGTGACATGTCCATCAGAGTGTCCTTTAACATCTGTGAATATTTTTTGTCAATCAGATACGAATTATTATGCGTTGCTAAGGACGTCCTACCCCAAAACAGTCCAAAACTTTAATGGACAATATCTAAAAATATGCAAATTGCATAATAGGTCCAACTGTGGATATTAAAATGACCATAACTTTGGTTCTACTTATGATAGAAACATAATTTTTTCACCATCTTAAACCTTAGTTTCCACTCTACCAAGCTACACAGATAACTCAGTTTTGATTTCCAGACACTTATGCCTGGTTTCGTGGTGGTGGGTCACATATCAGAACTGGAGTCTGGACCCACATGCACAACTTTAGAGGTAGCACGTCAAATACAGTCTGTTTAATGTGGAACAGGTTCAATACACAGGTAATCTGTCAGTGAATTGGACAGAGTGGACAGGCAGCAGACACGAGGGTACACAGGAGGACCATCAGAAAAAGGACAAATCCAGGAGAGAAGGACAAGGTCCAGGAAACAGACAAGAGGCAGAGGTGGAGGAAAACAGCCACAGGTCATACAAAGGTCACACAGAGATCATACAGAGGTCATACATGAGGAGGAAATGCACAAGACGAATCACTGGAACTACATCACCATTTATAAATGACACTTAAAAAAAACAGGTCTAAATATAACCAATCATATTGTACCATGGAAGTAATCATGATGTTGACAGTGATGGGGACATAATTTGAGGACTTCCTTGGAGAGACAGCAACAATAAATAAAAAAATTAATAAATAAGAACACGGCTAAAGTTTTTAAAATAATTTGGTTTCTGTCAACAAAAGCTAAGAGACATTTTAGGATAAATTTTTTTATTTGTTTGACCACATTTTGTCTGGTTTTTATTGGTCATCTACAACTGCATTATATATTTAATTAGAGTTATCATCACAAGACCAACATTTACGTCTAGTTTTCTCTCGTTTTTGTCACTTGATAAAGGTTTGTTGATGACAATATTTAATCACTATAAGGCACACTGTCAATGAATATGAATATTTTTTAGATTATTCATATTTAAGGTGAACTGGATTCTAAAGAGCATTAAATGAAGTCAAAATTATTAGATAAAAAGTTTAAATTATTAGATAAAAAGTGAAATTACATAAAAAGTGAAAGTTATTAGATTAAAAAAAATCTAAATTATTTTCCCTGGGCTGCATGTTTGACAGCCCTGTTCTATAGTATTAAACAGTGGCTGTTACATGTCCTTTCATTTTCACATGCCTGCTCTGTTTCCAGGCCGATGCTGAGATGAGCAGACAGATCCAGAAGCCCTCCAGAAACAAATTCACTGAACCAGCCAACCCTGCATCAAGGGCACACACTGTGATTGGGAAAACAAACTAGAATATGCACCAAATGGACAAAAAACTGCCTGCAAAATGTTCCTGACTGCTCCATTTTATTCTTTCTTTCACGATCCACTCTATGCTCCTGTAGAGTAATGAATAATAGAGGCAGGGCTCTAAATTAACTTTTTCATCACCAGCCAATGTGGCTAGTAGATTTTTTTTATCTTACTAGCCAATCAGAAATTCAACAAGCCATTTTTTCCCCTGACCAAAATGAGACATACGCCTTCAAATTTCTTTAAATTATTTTATTTAACCTTTTCCTCTTGAAATAATTCATTTCTTTAAACATATGATCACTTTTTTTTTTTTTTACATTTTCACCTTTCACTGTTAACACTTCTTTACTTTTCTCACCTATATTACAATTTATACAATACATAGACTCACATCTTGTTGCTCCTACAGTACATTTTCTCAATTGGTACCCATATCATTTCTTCAAACATATGATCACATTTATAATTATTTTTTTTTGCATTTTCACATTTAACTCCTAATTTCTTTACTTTTTATCTCCACTGTCCCCATTAAATATCTGTAAACATACACTCACATTACATCTTGTTGCTTTTAAATTTTCTCACCTTTCACTGTTAACACTTCTTTACTGTTCTCACCTGTAATACTGTTACGTTACCTCAGACTCGACAACATCCCCTCCAGCCTTTGACCTTTTCTCACCCCCACACTACAAACCACCCAACCACCGCCACATTCTTTTTTTTTCGTTCTCACTGACACAACACACGCTTCAGAAAATATTCTCCTTCTTCCATCTCTTAACGTCTTCTTCTTCACCTCAGAGTCAACCGCGCGAAAATGCTCGAAATCGAACGCAATGAGGACGCAGCCTGACGCAGCCAATGGATGCATGTGATGTCATCACGGTAGAGTTCATGGGAAATGTAGGAACTTTCATCTTGTCAGGGTTCGGGACTAGAGAAGGCTTTCTAATCAGGACACTTTTCTAAAAAAAATGTATATCACTCGCCCAGGAACAGACCTGGCCTGATTTGCAGCCCCCCCCCCCCAACACACACACCCGGAACCATATCCTTCAAAGACAGATTATACGACAAACACCAATGTATACATCAATGCTTATTTTTAATTACAATTTAAAAAATACAAAGTAAAAATTGGGATAAAAATAAATAAATAAAATTGAGAAATTTGTAAATATAAATATTCTAAAATTGCACACAAATATAAACATAATTAAAGCTGCAAGCAGCATTGGATCGGGACCTCGACTTTACTGTGAATTTTGTCCCATGCCACCACCCTTACCCTTTGTATTTGTAAAAATAGGCAAATTATACTTTAACCCTTTAACTCCTGAGACTTTAGCAGTTCCACATAATGGACACATGGAAGATTTTGCCAAAAAAAGGAATTATTAGATAATTCCTTCTTCCATTGCACCTCAAAGTCATTGCATCATTAACAGGTTCTGCAGAGAATGATGAGCTGATTATTAACTCTTAAGGGTCAGAACTGATGTATTCTGAATGAATGGTTTAGTTTAAATATTCCTAAAAATCATTTGTTTTCCTTTTTAACTGTGTTTTTACTGAGTCAAAATGCAACTAATTAAAAAAGAAAAAGTCCAAATTAAAACTGCTGGGACCAAATTTCAATAATGGTTCTCTTTTTTTGGTAATTTTTTTCCATGTTACTTATAATTTTGCAAGTATTCATTTCTACTATTGGTTAATTTTGTTGAAAGTTTTTATAAAAAGATAAAATATAAATATTTTATCTTTATTTAATTAACTTTCCTTTAATTTTGTTCCATTTTTGTCTTACTTTGTTCATGTTACAAATTATTTTGTTGGTTTATTCTTCATTTGTGTTCATTTTATTGTTGACTTTAGCTGTTTTTTTATTTAATTTTGTTGCTTAGTGTAATTGTTTTTTATGTGGAACTGCTAAAGTCTCAGGAGTTAAAGGGTTAAACTGAATCATGGGAAGGAGGGAAATATCTAAAACATGCAAGACACCGGCCCTCGAGGACCAGAGTTTGAGACTCCTGGTCTATTGGAATGAATGTCTCAGTTTAATCAGTGCCATCTTTATATGGGGGTAATGCTGGTTGCCTGATGATCAATTGGCAATATCTTCCCTGATAGTGTGAGAAACATAGGGACCCTGCAGCAAGATGGCAGCTGTGGCAGCTGAGGCTGGACATGCTAACATGCTAACATACTGACATACTGTATAGTGTTCTATATCTATATCATGGGGTTAGGATTTGTGAAACAGGTCACCTTAAAATGCACTAGAATACAGGAAATTGCAGTAATTTTTTTTGTGGGGGAGGGCCCCCAGACCCCCCTCTGGGCTACGTCCCGGATCTTGACAATGTCTGGCTCCACCTCTGGCCAAAAGGGAGATTTTTGTTGGAACTGGACCAGTATTTTTCTGTTGATTGATTGATTGATTGGCAGAGGCTTTGTGTCAATCCCGGCTTTATTACATTTCTTGCTGAATGTCACATGTATATGATTGTGTCTTATCATTAAAGGAAGGTCTCTTAGATAAAAAGGTGACTGTCATTATTAAATAATGCAGAAATGAAATGGTAAATTTGAGTATTGTTGCATTTGAGTACCTATTTGTGTGAGTAGTCCAGAAGGTGACTTGCAGTGAGCTAACACAGTAGCAGCTAATGACAAAGAGCCTCGTGGTCCTATGGGTAATTTTTTTTCTTGCCACCTTATCACCACCACCATACTTCACCAGAACATCAACACCCAGAAACATCTTTTCTCGTGCAGTAAGTCTACATATTGACATGGAACTTGTTAGTTTTTAAGCTAAATCTTAATTTCAGTGCTTGTGGATTGGTAGATAATAGTTTATTGGTCGATTAGAGGGGGAAAAAAGTTTAGAAATTGATTTAAATTTCACCCCTAAAGGTCAGATGCTAGAATCGCCCCTGCACCACATATATATGTACAGTGAGAGTAAAAAGTATTTGATCCCTTGCTGATTTTGTTGGTTTGCCCACTAATAAAGACATGATCATTCTATACTTTTAATGGTAGATGTATTCTAACATGAAGAGACAGATTATCAAAATGAAAATCCAGAAAATAACTTCAAAGAATTTATTTTAATTCATTTGTTCTTCATTGAGGGAAATAAGTATTTGATCCCTCTATCCGAAAGCACTTAATACTTGGTGGCAAAGCCTTTGTTTGCAAGCACAGCGGTCAAACGCTTGTTGTAGTTAACCACAAGATGAGCACACATATCAGGGGGAATTTTGGCCCACTCTTCTTTGCAGATCCTCTCTAAATCATTAAGGTTGGTGGGCTGTCGCTTGGCAACTTGGACCTTCAGCTCTCTCCATAGATTTTCGATTGGATTGAGGTCCGGAGACTGGCTGGGCCACTCCATGACCTTAATATGGTTCTTCTTGAGCCAGTCCTTTGTTGCCTTTGCTGTATGCTTCGGGTCTTGTCATGTTGGAAGACCCAGCCACGGCCCATTTTCAGCTTCCTAGCAGAGGGGAGGAGGTTGTCCCTCAGGACTGCTCGGTACATGGCTCCATCCATCTTCCCACTGATGCGGTGAAGTAGCCCTGTGCCTTTGGCAGAGAAACACCCCCAAAACATAATGTTTCCACCACCATGCTTGACGGTGGGCACAGTGTTCCTGGGATCATAGGCAGCATTTTTCTTCCTCCACACATGACGAGTAGAGTTTAGGCCAAATAGTTCAATTTTGGTCTCGTCTGACCACAGAACCTTCTCCCAATCACTTTGTGCATCTTTGAGGTGATCATTGGCATACTTTAGGCGAGCCACCACATGTGCCTTCTTAAGCAGGGGTACCTTTCGGGCACTGCAGGATTTTAATCCATTGCGGCGCAAAGTGTTGCCAATTGTTTTCCTGGTGACTGTGGTCCCAGCTGCCTTGAGGTCATTCACTAACTCCCGCTGTGTGGTTGCAGGCCGATTTCTCACTGTCCTCATTATCATTGCCACCCCACGAGGTGAAATCTTCTGTGGAGCACCAGACCGAGGTCTATTGATGGTCATGTTATACTCCTTAAATTTTCTCACAATTGCACCAATGGTTGTTACTTTAATACCCAGCATCTTGCTAATGTTTTTGTAGCCCATTCCAGATTTGTGCAGGTCAACAATCCTGTCTCTGAGGTCCTGAGAGAGTTCTTTAGCCTTACCCATGCTGGAGAGTTTGGAATCTGTCTGATTGTCTGATTCTGTGAACAGGTGTCTTTTATACAGGTGATTATTTAGAACAGGTGTCTTCAATTCAGGTAACAAGTTGATTGGGAGTGTGTAACTGGTCTGTGAAAGCCAGAACTCCTAATGCATACTAGAGGATCAAATACTTATTTCCCTCAATGAAATACAAATAAATTCATATATATTCCTTCAAGTTATTTTCTTGATTTTCGTTTTGATATTCTGTCTCTTCATGTTAGAATACATCTACCATTAAAAGTATAGATTGATCATGTCTTTATTAGTGGGCAAACCAACAAAATCAGCAAGGGATCAAATACTTTTTACTCTCACTGTATATGTGGTGTATGTGTGAAAAACACATACACCTTCGGGCTGTGTTCTGTGTTTTTCTTGTGTCTGTGTGAGAAAAGCAGAGTGAGAGAGGGAAAAAAGGAGCAAAGTATATGTCACATACACTGTGTATATAAAACATACATATACACCGTGTACATGCCATACACGGTGTATATGCCATGTGTGTAGGTCATTCCATATATATGTGTGTATATAGGTATGTGTAGGTGTGGGCACATACACAGACCACAGCCCATGTGCCAACACTACATATATATGTGTTGTGTTGTTTTTCTTGTGTCTGTATGAGAGAATTTGCCTGTCAATCATGTTAAAGCTCCTCCCACAATCTGTTCAAGTTCTCTTCATAGGGAGCCTAAGTCTCCGCCCCTTCCGGTCGGTCCACTGGGCCTAAGTTCGGAAAAAATTAACATGAGAGTGGATGAGGAGAAAACAATTATTTTCTGGTCCACTTTACTTTATGCCCTGAATCACACACTTGCTGTACTTCAATTAAAATCATAACCAATGATGTGCGTTTGGAGTTTATTTGATACGTGTTTTGTGATTTATTAGCGTGTAAAAATATGTCATTATTTGGACTCTGTTTGGACTACATATCAGACGTCGCATAGCTGACGTCACAGCAGAATCTTTCCCTGCAAACTTTTCTAAACCGTATACCGCCTTTTCTATTTTTCATTTGAAAATGCCTGTGTGCTTTGTGCCTCGGTGTAATCACAACACCATTTCCACATGTTCCCTCTACCGCTTCCCGGCTGACGAGAGCTTGTCCTGCATACTGGCTCTCACTCGACCAACTATCTCTCCCCTAGAGGAGCTGCCACTTTCCACATGCCCCGATTTAAAGTGGTTTTCTCCACGTTTGATGCTCTTGCCTTCGTCCTGAAAGAAGGAGGTGAAGCTCGCCAAAGTCACAGCCATTTTCAAAGAGTTTGATGGTGAAGCTTGGTGGTGACGTCATATTTGTGAGACGAAAGTTGTAGTCCATTACTTACTCTGACATAAAACCTAACGTAACTTTTGATGCCTGTCCAAAGTGAGTGCTTTCTCAATGTGAAAATGTATCTTTGAAATGTGCTACGGTTTTCACATATGATGTCTGTGAATTTTAAACGGGACCAGAAAATTACTTTTATCCCTCCATTGACTCGGGTTCATTTTCTTATGGCATTTAGGCCCCATTGCCCGGAAATCGACCGGAAATAGAATCGCATCACTTAGGCTCCCTATTGTCTGCACCTGTTAATCAAAGCTGCTCCGTTGCCATGGTAACAGCCCCCACGTTTTTCCCCTTCACACACACGCGCTGCTCTATGAGCCTCTCCCTCTGTCACTGGCTTTCAAGCCAAATCCTACCTCCGAACTACTGCCATTTGTGAGAGAACCGTAAATGCTAGCTCAAAACTAAAATAATTGTGAGTGGCAGGAGGCTTTGAGGAACACATTCCTGGAAGGAATTCAGAAAATAAACAAAAATTGTCATATCTCTCAAACCGTACATCGTATTTTAAAAAGTTTTGGTGTGGCAACTTTTGCTCATCTCCCTGATTCTCACAAAATTCCGGAATTTTCCGTGTGTTGTTTTCTCAATAAAATTAATATTATGGGATGGAATCAAATATTTTCTTCATATATAATGAAATTTGGCAGGTCCGCAATGGCTAGAACGCGTGCCATTACGCGTAGCAGTGCACGTGCCATAACTCGCTCTGTAACGCGTGAAAGTGCGCAAGTGCACGTGCTAGAACGCGTTCTTTAACGCGTGATATAATAAACACAACACTTTGGCTTGCCATAGGGGCGCTGCCTGGGCCAAGCAAGACGAAATAAAAAAAGACAGGGGAAGGATAAAAAAATAGGATTGTCATATGCTGGCGCCCGATAGAGGATTGCGCCCTGGTCCATCGCCCAGCCTGCCCATAGCTACAACCGGGTCTGCACTCACCACCAGCCAAAGTGGCTAGTAAGTTTCTTTTTTACCCGCCAAAATGGATTTTCACCCGCATTTGGCGGGTTGGCGCTTGTTAATTTAGAGCCCTGAATAGAGGAGTGTTTCTCCTGGCTCGCTCCCCTCGTTAATCAGTCGCTCGCCTGGTTTGCCAGGCTGCCCTCTTGTCTGCCACTCCTTACTTTAATAAATCATTCAGGCCTTCAGGATAACAAGTCCGTCAGCACAGACTAAGCAGGAGCTACGCTGGTAAAAACCCTGTTGTGCTTCCTCACTTTGTCCTCCTTTAAGGGCTGGAGAAGGTTCCCTGTGTGTCCTTCAGTTTTTCTGCATCCCTCCTCCTCCTCTTCGTCCTCCTCCTCCTCCTCAGCAGACAAATCAAGCTGGCACTCCCTCTCTCTGCCTCCGTCCCATGGGGAAGCATTTCACTTCTGCTCTCACTCTGCCAGGCTTTGACCCACTCCCTTACCTCCTTATTTCTCATCTCCTCCTCCTCCTCCTCCTTTACATCCTCCCTGCCTGAACACAAACTCCTTTTAGGAAACAACGTCACCGAGTTGTGGCCCTGAAGGGCAATGCCGCATAGGAAAACAATAACAATACAGACTTTGCTGATGGAGTCATATTTATGAGTTACATGAGTACAGTTATTTACTTTGGGACATCAGGCTTTGTGTGCAGTTTTCAAAGTGAAAAGTTACCAGTGTGAGGAAGAATGCAGAAGTCTGCAGACTAGGGTTAGGAATCTGACATGTATTCAATTCAATTTTATTTATTCACCTGGAGGCCATTTTTACTATTGAGAAACAGAAGTACACAGTTCCAAAAGTTGTCAATCACTAGCTTCAGTGAACATTTCAGTTGGAAACATGCCAGCAGTTTGGACCACATATCTGTCCGTCATCCTGGAGTTAACAATTGAAATTGTTGAAAAATGAGCGTGTAAGGACAGCAATATTGCCTGGGTTGTCTTACTGATAGGGTAAAGTAACTGGGTTGAAGGATACATAAAGTTTAAGGAGGCTAATGGCACCGCAAGTATTTCATCAGGACTAACAGCCATCAGCACGCTAACCACAAAATAGAAAGAACAATGTTGGAAAAGCATATATGTAATTACACATTCCCATTTTCTTATTTCATATACCATTTTCTTATTAGGTTGATTAGATGGCTGTTAGTGCTATTTATCATTGATGCTAGTCTGGTAAGCTAAGCTTAATGTGTTAGCTAATGCATTTCAGTGGACATAATTATCCTTATCTTACTGTGGAATATGGACCAGGATCCTCTTTATGTTTTTGATCCATTCACGACCAAGTGCATTATCTTCGGGGAAACGATGGAAGGTCTGTCCACGCTATGATTATTTTCCTCTTTCCTCTTTATTTTCCATTTTGAGACGCAGCAGTGAGGTGCTATTGCCTTTGGGAAAGTATTGTGCGTAGCCCTCATCGTCTTTTGAACGTTCTGTGTGAATAAGGTCCGTAGAAATCATGTCATCTCACAGGGCTTTACAGGGTTGATTGGAGAGAACAATCAATCACAGAAATACATGAAGTCCCAAGCATCTCCTGTTTTTAGAACCTCCTTCACAGCAAGAAAAAACTCCAAAATCCAGTGGGAAAAAAAGAAGAAATCTTGAGGAGGACCACAGTGAAGGATAGATCCACTCCCATGGACGGACAGACTATAAATGAATGTCCATTTGTAAATTAAAGGAAGGGGGGCAGGTCCATCAGGTGAGGGTTAGGGAGGATGTCTGGGGTTACAGGACACAGGTGACTCACTGCAGATCCTGTTGTCTATGGCTCCTCATGCGGATACTACTGAGTATCCTCCTTATGCATCTACCATCCAGTATACTAAAGGGACAGTTCAGTATTTTTCAGATGAATGCATATGTCATCAGTGTCTTTACTCTGGTGCACCCAGAGTGACTTACCCCCGACAGTGTACTGTGAGCCCAGTTCTGGTCCGGTTTTGGTCAAAACAAAAGTAGTACCGGCAGGTTTCCTGGGGTCAACAAAGTAAATCGTGTTTCTTCTCAAAACAAAATATATATGAAGTATAACAACCCAGAGACTCACAAAGCTTCGTTCATTCTTCCTGAATTTGCATGAAAGGTACACCATTAAGCATGACCGCCTGTGTTTTGTGTGTAAATGAGTGATTTATTTACATAACAAAATCGTCATGGAACAAAAACTCACACCTCATAATTGCTTGGAGCTACTTTCTCTCTCTCTTTTTTTTTTCTAATTTGTCGACATTTTGTTCTCATTGTTTAACACCACAGAGGGGGAGTCAACTTTGTTTGAGGTCAATGCATATTTTAGTCTTGCAGCCAAATATTTTAATATTTAGTGCATGTGAGTGACCATCATCGGTTGAAAGCTGAGCAGACATCCTTTATTAGAAATCTCTATTATAAGCCAGGGAGGGCAGTGCTGCTCCTCAGTGATGTGTGGGGGAAACAAAGACTGGACAGGATGGACAGGACGAACAGGGATAGAAATTAACAGGTGGTGCTATTGCAATTAAAGATTGTAAGGTGGTGTGTTATTCCCAACTACTAACTGTCCATCATTGAAAATAAATAAATCAAAAAAAGAGGAGAAATCCAAACCAGCACAAAAGACAAAGAGATTCAATGAATAAATAATTAAACAATTGGTACTGAGCACCATAAATGTGGATGTCTTAGTATAAAATAGAATGCAATAGAATAGAATAGAATAGAAAAGGCCAGAAGAGGACACTAGTGCAAAAGAGAACATGCAAGTGTGAAGGACCCCGAAGCACAGAACAGCAATCATGGCAAGGCAGGGCCACGCCAACAGGGCAACCCTCACCCCGGACCGTAGGAGCCACAGGGCGCCACCCCGAGAGAGCCACCGGGGCCACCGTGAACAACGCAAACCCGGAGAACAAGAGGGAGCAGCTACAGACCCCCCCAAGACTGACCCAGGCGGCCCGGGGCACGAGGACCCACCCGCCACTCTAGGCAAAGGCAAGGCAAATTTATTTGTATAGCACATTTCATGTACAGGACAATTCAAGGTGCTTTACACAAAAACAAAAACAGAACAGAAGAAAATTAAAATTATAAAGATGCATTAAAAGACAATTAAAATCAAGACATAAAAACATTTTAAAGCAAATATGAATCTAATTAAAGGCTCCAGTGAACAATAATGTTTTCAGGCCCGATTTAAATGAACTGACAGTTTGAGCAGACCTCAGGTATCCAGGTAGTTATTTCCACAGTTGAGGAGCAGAGTAAATGAATGATGCCTCACTTTGTTTCGTTCTTATTTTTGGAACGCACAGTAAACCTGTTCCTGATGACCTATGACCTCAGGGCTCTGGATGCTTCATAGGGAACCAGCAGGTCTAGGATGTATTTGGGTCCAAGGCCGTTTAGTGCTTTATAGACCAGGAGTAAGATTTTGAATTCTATCCTTTGACCCACAGGAAGCCAATGTAAGGATTTGAGGACAGGTGTGATGTGGTCCAGTTTCCTGGTACTGGTCAGGACTCTGGCAGCAGCGTTTTGGATCAGCTGTAGCTGCCTGATTGATTTTTTGTTTAGACCAGTGACGACACCATTACAATAATCTAACTTACTGAAAATGAATGAATGAATGGGTTTTTCTGTGTCTGGTTTGGACAGAAAACCCTTGATTCTAGCAATGTTCTTTAAGTGGTAATAGGCAGATTTGGTAATGACTTTTAAATGGTTGTTAAATTTCAGGTCTGAGTCAATAATTACACCCAGATTTCTGGCTTGGTTTGTGGGGTGTAGTGACAAGGACTCAAGGTGAGCACTGACCTTTGACCTTTCTTTTTTGGGGCCAAAAACAATCACTTCTGTTTTGTCCGCATTAAGCTGGAGAAAGTTCTGGCACATCCACTCAGTGATGAATGCATTTACTCAGCGTCAGTAAGGGACTGTAGTCGAGTGATGACACTGAAATATAAAGTTGTGTGTCATCTGCATATGTGTGGTAAGAAATGTTGAAATGCTCTATGATCTGAGCCAGGGGCAGCATATAGATGTTGAACAGAAGCGGTCCCAAAATTGACCCTTGGGGAACCCCACACAACATCTTTGTACTCACTGACGTGTGATTACCAACTGAAACGAAGTACTTCCTATCTTGTAAATAAAATTTGAACCAGTTTAACAGAGTGCCCGTAAGCCCCACCCACTTTTCCAGTCTGTCAAGCAGTATGTCATGGTCAACTGAATCAAATGTGGCAATGAGGTCCAATAGTACTAGGACAGACGTTCTGGATGAATTATTATTCAGATGAATGTCATTTAGCACTTTGTTCAGTGCAGTCTCAGTGCTGTGGTGTGTTCGGAATCCAGACTGAAAGTCACTATAAAGACTGTTTTGCACCAAGAAGGCATGAATTTGCTGAAAGACAATTCCTTCAATGATTTTTCCCAAAAATGGTGTGTTTGATATGGGCCTGTAGTTACCTATTACTGTAGCATCCAGGTTAGGCCTTTTTAGAAGAGGTTTAATTACTGCAGTTTTCAAGGCCTGAGGAAACTGTCCTGACTGAAGAGAAGTGTTTACTATCAGCACTATATCTGAAGCTATAGAGTTAAAAAACATTTTTTAAATTTGGTAGGCAGATGGTCAACGCAGCATGTTGTTGACTTTAACTGTTTAAGAATTTCCATCAGTAATGTGTAATCTACAAGGACAAAGTGTTCCAGATGACAGGAAGGTACACGTGATAAAAACATCTTTCCTGAGCTGGAGCTACAGACTGTCTTGTCTTATCTTTAATATTTTATCTCTAACCCACCCCCACCCCCGAGGGGGCCAACAGCCCCACGCAGCCAGGAAGCCAGACACAGGGTGCGAGCGGCCCACCGAAGGGGCGGCAACCAGCCCATCACAAGGCTCACACAAGCCGGTCAGAGGACATCGGAGCCGGGACCCAATGCGAGTCCAGGGGGTAAAAATGGACAGTGTGTTTGGGCCCGGCAACGCCAACAGGGAGGCACCCCGCACACCCCCCCGCACCTGGCCCCAGGCGAGCGCAGTACACCCAGGGCCCCTGCCTCTCCGCAATGTGCCCCGACAACCCACCAGGACAGAGCCACCGCACGCCACAGCCACAGCCACAGCCACAGCGCCCACCAGAATGGTCAATCCAGCCCGGCCCACCAAGAGCCATCACACTAGCTTGGACCCAACGGGCAAGCAGGAGCCCCCCCTCCAACCACAACCCCCCAGCCACAGCACCATGATGGTAGTCCACCCCCGCTACCTCATAGGCATAAGGTTGATGTAACTGATGTACAGGTGTCAAAAAACTACTGATTGAGAAAAATAATAAGTATGAAATAAAACTACTGGAACCAAATTACAACACTTGTGATTTATTTATTCATTAAAGTAATTTTTTTGGCATTTTTTCATGTTATTTGTCATTTTGTGAATATTTATTAGTTTGCGTTGATATTGTTGCTTATTTTTGTTTATTTTTTCTATGTTTTCTTTCTTTCTTTTATTATTTTTCTTCAATTGTGTTCCATTAGTATCTTCATTTGTTCATGTTACACATTATTTTGTTAGTTTATTATTCATTTTTGCTCATTTCACTGATCACTTTGGCATTTTTTTTTCATTTTGTTGCTTATTTTATCTTATTTAATTCTTTTTACTGTGGAATTACTTAAGTATCAGGAGTTAAAGGGTTACATACAATTACTGTGAGAACTTCTCAGTAATCTCATCAGCCAAAGGACTCTGAGGCAAAAATGTCATGACCATGAAACGATGGAATGCATTTAACACCAATTATTTACATGTTCTGACAGGATTAGTGGATTAATGGGTATGTTTTTCTATCATGAGATAAAAAGTCAAAATTACAAGATAAAAAGTCAAAATTGTGAGATAAAACATCAAAATTATGAGATTAAAAGTAAAATTATGAGACGCAAACATAACCTTCTTGGTGGAGGTAATGATGAGATAAAAAAATCAAAATATGTACAAAAAAGTACAAATTATGAGATAAAAAGCCAATATTGTCTGTAAATGACCATTGTCGTATGTGCAGGGAAAATCTGAGGAGAAAAGGCAACATCGCCAATAGCCAGTGGATATTCCTTCAACTTCCCTATGGGTCTTAACGTGTCAGATGTTCCAGAAAAATCCTTTGGCATATGTCTGGAATGCCTTCATTTGGTAGGGAGACACCAGAGTACTGTGGACACTATAAGGGAATGGCAAAAAGCTGAAGAGGAACCCAGTGTCCAACAGACCACAAAGACATCAGCCACAACACTGTCCAGTCATGGGAAGTCCCACCTACCCACACTGAGTGGCTCCTTTGTTTTTCAGAAAGCCTGAACTACACAATACTCAGATGGTTGCGTGAAGCAATCGTAACGCCCCCTAGCGTGTAGTTTGGTGAAACACAGCCAGATTATGTGAGTCAGGTTTGTGATTAGTGATTACATTGCATACTAGGTAAATATGTGGTTTTGAATACAGCCTGTGTTTTCCACCGTCCTCTCGGCACTTTGTCCAAACAACCTCTGCACCCCCCTCCCTTCCTCTTCTGTGTGTTCTTCTCGGCCTCCTTTTACAGACAGACTGCTTCAACAGCATTTATTCTTAATCTGCCTCCATTTACCAAGTATCCCCCACCTCCATGCCTTCTCGGTGGGAGGGTATTAATCACTTTAAAAGCTGAAAAGCTCCAGACCCTCATCCCATCCTGCAGCTCATCCTCTCCCTTCACGCAAGGGTGTATTAATGAGGTTGACATTGGTGGGGACATAAATTAACGACTTTCTCGCAAGACACAGTAAAAATGAAAGATAAATATTGGTAAAACGTTCTGCACTTCTATAGTTCTTTTCCACCTTCATGGTGCTCAAAGCTCTTTACATTAGCCTCACATTCACCCATTCACACACACTCATACTCATTTCTAAGGTTCTGTCAGTTCTCAGGGTTCCTATAGCTCAGGGCAAGTTAAATTCAAGACTTTTTTAATGCCATTTAAAATTACATTTAAAAGTGTCATCCACGCTCCTTTTGGAATCTGATGGCTCACCCAGACTTACCAACACATGCTCCTTTGACAGTGGTTTGTCACCTCCACTGACTGCATACCACATTCACAGAAAACAACGAGAGGAACTAGGGACCCAGAAAAAGCCAGTCCGTCTGACGTCAGATGGACTTTAGTGTCACCCACGTGGGGTTAAACCCATCCCCGGCGACGAATCTGAAGTAGCATTAGCATTAGCATCTACAAGACAAGACGGCGCCACAGTAGCTGCTGCACAAACTGGAGATAAATGGCGGATCAAACTGGTTTATGTGCTCTCTTTTTTCCCTGCACGTTTTCAGAACAAGCAACGGCACGAAACCTTGCTCGATGTTATTCTGGTAAAGATAAACACACATAGAGAATGAGGGGGAGGGGGGAGTTTTCCTTCACGCATTCTGAGCCAATCAGAGACACCTCATCACTCCATCATGGACATGTATGAGGAAGTACCGGTAAACTCTGTTGTTCCGTAAAAAAACATCTGGAAACAAAACAATCCGGATGTTGTTGTTTTTTTTAAATAGAACCAACACATAATGTATTCAATAACAATGGAGAACACAGGAATAATAATGAAACCAAAATTGAAAAGGGAAAAAACACCAGATGAAACACCAGATACCTGGGGGCAGTTTTACCTAAATGTTTATTTTAAATAGAACATGACTTTTTGGTCCAGTTGCTGCTATATTAATGAACCATTTGTATCAAGAAGCATAATTTTTTAAATACATTTTGAATATACAACACACACACACACACACACACACACACACACATCATATAAACACACACTTGTAAACAACTCAGTATAGTTAAAGGAATACTACACCCACAGAATGATGTGTCCTCATTTTCTACTCACCTTAAATAGTTTTTGTAATATAGACAGCCTAAATGTTACCAAATACTTTTTATTTCAAACATAAATCTTACTGTGTCAAAATTTTGAAGACTTTTGAAAATTTGATTTAAGACATTTTAATGACAATTAAGGCCTTAATTTTTGAACAATTACTTCAATGCCCTTTAAGACTTTTCAAGGATCCGCAGGAATCCTGGTCCTACTAGGAGGCTAAGTCAGGGTTCATTGTCTTGCTCAAGGAAACTTCGACATGTGGACCTGCAGAGCCAAGATGCGACCCTTCAGTTATCGGACAACTCCCTCTACCAACTGAACCACTGCCGCCCCCTAGTGTGTAGTTTGGCAAAAATAAATACAAACGTACCTAAAAGAGATTAAATGTTTCATTTTGTTTTGGTCAACAAAAACAAAGAGACATTTTATGAACATTTTTATTTCTTAAGCCACATTTCGTCTCTTTTATATCATTATATATTTAATTATAGTTATCGTCACAGGACCAACATTTCCGTCTAGTTTCGTCTTGTTTTTGTCACACGATGAAGATTTGACAACAATATTTAGTCTAAATTTTCATTAAGGAAAGCAACACAACAAAAGATTACCAAGGCTGTCCCCACCAATGACAGACGGAACTGAGGAGGGGAAAAGTTACCTTTTGTTTCCCTAATGTCATTTAATTTCCCATTCAAAATTGGTATGGACATTTTAGAAACTTCCAAATATTGGGTTGGAGACGCCTATAGGAAAGGTAAATGTAAATGTAAAAGGCAAATATAGCACATTTCATGTACAGGACAATTCAAGGTGCAACAATAAATAAATAAATGTGATTAAAATGCATTAGACAATTAAAATAAGATACATTTAAAAAACAATTAGCAATCTCAGTAAAAGCTCCAGTGAACAGTAATTTTTTCAGTCTGATTTAAATGAACTGACAGTTTTTCTCAGACCTCAGGTATTCAGGTAGTTTGTTCCACAGGTGAGGAGCAGAACAACTGAATGATGCTTCACTTTGTTTGGTTCTGATTTTGGGAACACAGTAAACCTGTTCCTGATGATCTATGACCTCAGGGCACTGGATGCTTCATAGGGAACCAGCAGGTCTAGGATGTAAATGGTAAATGGACTGCATTTATATAGTGCTTTTCCACCTTCGTGGTGCTCAAAGCGCTTTACATTAGCCTCTCATTCACCCATTCACACACACACACTCATACACCAGTAGGTTTCTAAGGTCTACGGTAAGTCCTACTGGGGGCCTAAGTCAGGGTTCAGTGTCTTGCCCAAGGACACATTGACATGTGGACAGCGAACCGCCAACCTCTCGGTCATTGGGCGACCCACTCTACCAACTGAGCCACAGCCGCCCCATGTATTTGGGTCCAAGGTCGTTCAGTGCTTTATAGACCAGGAGAAAGATTTAGAATTCTATCCTTTGACCCACAGGAAGATAATGTAAAGATTTGAGGAGCAGTGTGATGTGGTCCAGCTTCCTGATACTGGGTTGTGATGTGGTCCAGTTTCCTGGTACTGGTCAGGACTCTGGCGGCAGCGTTTTGGATCAGCTGTAGCTGCCTGATTGATTTTTTGTTTAGACCAATAATAATAATAATAATAATAATAATAATAATAATAATAATAATAATAATAATAATAATAATAATAATGGATTAGACTTCTATAGCGCTTTACATTAGTGATCCATTATTCACTCACTGCGACTGCTGCTACATACTGCTATTTCATTATGGACATCAAAATCCAGCAGTAAGTGAAAACAGGGTTGAGTGTGTGTGGTGAACATGCTCTGGTATATGTATGTGTGTGTGTGTGTGTGTGTGTGTGTGTGTGTGTTGGTATTTCCAGCCTGTCCTATCTGATTAGTGGCTGCTCCACCAGCTCTTTTTAATGCCCATAACGAGGTGCTGTTTCAGTTCACTGTGAGGTTAATGAAGAAAAGGAGGAAGGTGTGGGTAGAAATGCTGCATCTGGGAAAAAATTTATCTACATTAGACAGAAGCAAGAAATGTAGAGGGGGGGGGGGGGGGGTAATAAGATGAAGAGCAGAGGAGTCCATTTCTGTCAGCATGTTTGGAAAAAAGGACCATTAAAATTGAAATTAAAAAATTGTAACAGGATGATCCTAAAATACTGACTTAGGTTTACACTGATACACGTTTTCCTTTTCAGTTTATCTGTGTTTGTTAAAAAAAACCCAAAGATAATAGCAAACTAGGCTTTGGCTTATCATTATACCAGTTCACTTCCTAGTTCACTTACATTTGTACTCGGATCCAGGATTGAGCCATAAATTATTATATACAAAGTATAAAAACTATAAATACGTACGGCTGCGCAATTATGAAATCAAATCAAATGAAAGATTCAAGGTGTGAGATTTGGAACACACCCACCGACTCTGAAGACCAGGGTTTTATTCCAGGACTGCAGTCTGTTTCCTAATCACCCCCCCCCCCCCCCCCACAACCCAACCCCCCCCCCCCCCCCCCCCCCCCCCCCTAAACAGTGTTTGACTTATGAGTTTTAATAGCCTAGCCGTGCTAGCCCTCCCTCTCCAGCAAATCTAATGTGCTACCATACTAGTCTAGTTTCGCTCAATCTAACTTTTGGCTAGATTTCCCTGAAACTGTCCGACCAATCACGGTGAAGTATAGAGTCAAGAGGGTGGGTGTAACAAAGTGATGCTGCAACGATTGGGAGAGAAACAGCTGGAAACAACCATAGACGAAGAACAACGGGTGGTGATTTCCTTTTATTAAAGATGAGTGAAGAATGTGAGAATATTTTTACATAAGTGACAACAGTCGTTAAAGGGACAGTTCTGTGTTTTTCAGATGAATATGTATGTCATCAGTGTCTGTACTCTGGTGCACCTACAGTGGCTTACCCACGACAGTGTCCTGTGAGCCTAGTTCTGGTCTGGTTTTGGTCAAAGCCAAAGTAGGTTTCCTGGGGTCAACAAAATAAAACCTGTTTCTTCTCAAAACAGTATGTGTTGGAATGAGTTATTTATTTGCATAACAAAACCGTCACGGAACAAAAACTCACACCTCGTAATTGTTTGGAGCTACTTTCTCTCAATAGCGATTAATGCGCTAGCGTTGTCACTGCTAACAGCATGTATCTCAGGCTACATTTATATGGAGAAGATGAAAACAGAAGATGCAAAAGTGGCATCTCATCTTCAGTTTTTCATCCACGTTTAGATGAGCGTATTCAAGAGGAAATCCTTGTTAATATGCCTCGCTCTGGAAGGAGTCTTCTACATTTGTGTGTATTCACACCCTGACGATGTCTGTTTCGTGTAAACATAAGGCACTTCTGATAAAATATGTTGTCGTATTTAGCCACAATCATTTTCATGTAAATGGTCCCTTAACAAACTACTTTCATCAGTTGTTGGGCAGTGTTAACAGCTACTACATGCAGGTGCACAGCTGTTAGCAGTGACAACTATCCTACAGAGGGATTTGAAAGACAACCATTAAGCCCCACCTCTCCTGCCTATGAAGCACCACTAGACCCATATATGTAACGAATAGGGATAGCACGGCTAGGCTAAAACACTACAGGCTCATATTTAGAATGCTCTGTGCATCTGTTTCCCTTCAACAGAAGCTGCTGCACCAGCAGTGATCATCCTCAGGAAATGCAAATCAGTCAAAAAAGGCCAAGTTTGCATGTTTCTAGCATTAGCATAAGCCTACTTTGCATTTCTGTTGTTCCACATTCTTCATGACGATGGACAGACTGTGATCATGTCGAAGAGGAATGGATGATCCCGCAGAAGCCAGATGAAGCTTCTCAGGTTCCAGCTGCAGCCTTCAGTCAATAAAATGGACCAGACTTTAAGTGTTTGGGTGGTCGCTTTCCTGTGCGTTCTTCATCTCTTTGACTCATTCCATCACTCACAATGTTTCTCTGGTGTTTGGTTAAAGTCAAACTCCACCTCAAATCAATCTTCTTTTATATCAGTCAGTGCCAGCAGGGTTAGAAGGCGACTGTAAAAGCTGTGGATTTGTCCTTTAACCTCCAAAGACAAGAACTCTTGCATGACCTGGTAAGTTTAAAAACAAAGAATGATCAGGAGAGCCCATCTGAAATATATATATATATATATATATATATATATATATATATATATATATATATATATATATATATATATATATATATATATACAGTGAGAGTAAAAAGTATTTGATCCCTTGCTGATTTTGTTGGTTTGCCCACTAATAAAGACATGATCAATTTATACTTTTAATGGTAGATGTATTCTAACATGAAGAGACAGAATATCAAAACGAAAATCAAGAAAATAACTTGAAGGAATATATATGAATTTATTTGTATTTCATTGAGGGAAATAAGTATTTGATCCTCTAGTATGCATTAGGAGTTCTGGCTTTCACAGACCAGTTACACACTCCCAATCAACTTGTTACCTGAATTGAAGACACCTGTTCTAAATAATCACCTGTATAAAAGACACCTGTTCACAGAATCAGACAATCAGACAGATTCCAAACTCTCCAGCATGGGTAAGACTAAAGAACTCTCTCAGGACCTCAAAGACAGGATTGTTGACCTGCACAAATCTGGAATGGGCTACAAAAACATTAGCAAGATGCTGGGTATTAAAGTAACAACCATTGGTGCAATTGTGAGAAAATTTAAGGAGTATAACATGACCATCAATAGACCTCGGTCTGGTGCTCCACAGAAGATTTCACCTCGTGGGGTGGCAATGATCATGAGGACAGTGAGAAATCGGCCTGCAACCACACAGCGGGAGTTAGTGAATGACCTCAAGGCAGCTGGGACCACAGTCACCAGGAAAACAATTGGCAACACTTTGCGCCGCAATGGATTAAAATCCTGCAGTGCCCGAAAGGTACCCCTGCTTAAGAAGGCACATGTGGTGGCTCGCCTAAAGTATGCCAATGATCACCTCAAAGATGCACAAAGTGATTGGGAGAAGGTTCTGTGGTCAGACGAGACCAAAATTGAACTATTTGGCCTAAACTCTACTCGTCATGTGTGGAGGAAGAAAAATGCTGCCTATGATCCCAGGAACACTGTGCCCACCGTCAAGCATGGTGGTGGAAACATTATGTTTTGGGGGTGTTTCTCTGCCAAAGGCACAGGGCTACTTCACCGCATCAGTGGGAAGATGGATGGAGCCATGTACCGAGCAGTCCTGAGGGACAACGTCCTCCCCTCTGCTAGGAAGCTGAAAATGGGCCGTGGCTGGGTCTTCCAACATGACAACGACCCGAAGCATACAGCAAAGGCAACAAAGGACTGGCTCAAGAAGAACCATATTAAGGTCATGGAGTGGCCCAGCCAGTCTCCGGACCTCAATCCAATCGAAAATCTATGGAGAGAGCTGAAGGTCCAAGTTGCCAAGCGACAGCCCACCAACCTTAATGATTTAGAGAGGATCTGCAAAGAAGAGTGGGCCAAAATTCCCCCTGATATGTGTGCTCACCTTGTGGTTAACTACAACAAGCGTTTGACCGCTGTGCTTGCAAACAAAGGCTTTGCCACCAAGTATTAAGTGCTTTCGGATAGAATACTTATTTCCCTCAATGAAAAACAAATGAATTAAAATAAATTCTTTGAAGTTATTTTCTGGATTTTCATTTTGATAATCTGTCTCTTCATGTTAGAATACATCTACCATTAAAAGTATAGAATGATCATGTCTTTATTAGTGGGCAAACCAACAAAATCAGCAAGGGATCAAATACTTTTTACTCTCACTGTATATATATATATATATATATATATATATATATATATATATATATATATATATATATATATCTTTGAATATATATATATATCTTTGAATATATATATATATATATATATATATATATATATATATATATATATGCACTAGCTATAATGCATATAATATAGCTACTATTATACTCTTCTGACATCATGTGGTGTCAGTATAATGTTGTCGTAAGTGGACACCAGGCCCGTTTCGAACAAAATGTGTTATTGTGGTCTAGTGGTCTAGACAACAGGAAATGTGAAGTCCACATATGTGGACACCTGATCCTAGGAGGTTAAACAGTGTTTGACTTATGAGTTTTAATAGCCTAGCCACCATTTTGTTTATCATTCCTAACTTTCTCCGGACTCCTCCATCAACTTTCTGGCGCTCTAACTTCGTCATCCTAAAGATTACACTGATTGGTTGTAGTACCGTCCTATTGCATACAGAGGATTTGAAAGACCACCTTGTAGCCCCGCCTCCCCTGACTATGAAGCACCACTAGACCCATACATGGAATGAATAGAGATAGCACTGCTAGGCTAATGTTTGACTCATATGTTTTAAAGATTTACAGTTTAGAAATTCAGATGTCTCAGGAGGTGGTTTATATATAAGTTTTTTAGAGCAGAAAAATTCACAACATGACAAATCTGTAGGAAAAACCAACATCTACAGATCTGATTTTATAGCCTTCCTTAAAATCCACCTTTTCTTGTGTTTTTATCTTAATATTTTAGCTTTTATTGTTTTATTGTGTTTTTTATTTTACTATGTTTAGCTTTCATTTTGTTGCATTGTTTTTATCTTAGTATTTTTAGCTTTTATTATATTTTGTTGGGTTTTTATCTTACTAATTGTCGTTTTTATTATGTTTTATTGCATTTTATCTTGCTATTTTTATTTTTATTATGTTTTACTGTCTTTTTATCTTACTATGTTTAGCTTTTATTATGTTTTATTGTCTTTTTATCTTACTAATTTTCACATTTATTATGTTTTATTATGTTTATTTTATTGTAAAGCACTTTGGAACCCTTGTGGTTGTTTAAATTTGTGCCCTATAAATAAAATACATTGGATCAGTGAAATGAAATATTGCAATATATTGCGCACTTGATATTTTCTTACAGCCCTCGTCATATCTGATGACCATGAAAAGATGTAACTGTATTTTACCTCAATAATTGACATGCTTTGATAGGACTATTGGTTGATTAATTGTTTCATTTTAAATCAGTAGATGCTTTTGGTGTTGGGTGAATTTTTGGGTCTTTGAAGAAATGTTGAGCTGTGATTTAGTGTGGGCACAGAGAAAGGCCAACATGAGCTGAGCCTTTTGGACAAAATGCAAATGCAGCAGCTCAGTGTCGAGGCTGCAAACAACTGATGAGGGCTCATGTGTTTGTGTGCTGTGTAGTGTGCTCAGGATTTATTCACCACAACACAAGTAAAGCAGCCTTTGCATAACAATCACATACAATATATGAAGAAACAGCCAACCTCCTTTCTTATTTTTTAAACATCCCTAATGAAACAAAAATATATTTCTCCATATACTGACTATCATATATAATATACAGAAAAATATATTGTGTCAATATATTACAATTAGAGATGTGCAGTTGAACTGCGCACCCACAGGCAGTGTGGATCAACCACAGATCAGGTGGATGATGTGACGAAAAATAATATTTTAATTAAATTCGAGTGGGTTGCAGTTGAAGCACGGAAAAAAAAACAAACATTTTGCACAATATTCCAAAGGTAAACAAAGGAATGAAAACAACAGTAAAATAGTTTTTAATCAGACAATAGTCTGTTGATCTTTTCATTCACTGGCTGCTGTCACAGCACACATTAATGAACATTTCTGTAAACGTGTCAGTATTAACATAAAAAAATGCTATTTTTCAACCGTTGTCCCAGATGTAATATGGATATGTCAGAGGGAAACATCCTAAAACATGCAGAACAGCAGCCCCCAGGATTGGGCACCCCTGCTCTAAAGGGTTGTTAATGACCAATAAAATAAATCATTGGTGAACACAGAACACTAGTTTAAAAATAAGTTATGAACATCCAGATCCAAACCTTGACAGACTACTGCTGCTTCGCAGAGGTCTGCGCTCTCGGGGTGATCTAGTATTTTCCATGTAACCTTAATAAATTGTTAACCTGAGACCGATCGAATCCAGAACTCATCTTTGGCTGGACTTATTTTTGACTGAACCCCAATTTGTCTTTGAGCTTCCAATCAATGAACATGAAAATCCTAACAGGTGTAAGGGGTGAAATGGGATTCAGCTTTTGTCTTCAGTACAATACTTGTTTTATATTTGTCAATATATGATCAAATCATATATTACAGAATATTGGATCACACAGCAGTGTGATCCAATCAGGATTCCATGGCTTGTGGGAAATGTTTTCGGTGGGGGGGGGTTCTGTGGGGTTTCGTCGGTATATCCTTTGTTCGTGCTGGTGGAGTGATAGCTACTGTTTCACTCCTGTTGATAATGCAGCACACTTCTTCTTTTCGTTCGCAACCAGGAGTCACTTTCTTTGGGCTCGTGGTGTGTGCTGTGGTGGGGTTTCGGTGGGCACGCTCGGGGGGGGGGGACTCGTGGGACAGCGGTGGGTCTGTCCTTTATGCGTGTATGGTTAGAACTCTGTGATGAATGACAGTCAAAGGTAACCAAAAGCATCATGGGTAGCTCCCTCATAACCAATGGGATGATACGTACAGTACAGTACACAGTACTGTACAGTAATGTACACAGTATTTATTTCTCAAGGGTTTCAGTTGCCTTTCATAAATAGAATTTTCTTTCATATTCAGAGAAATTGAGGCAAAGTTTTTTCGTTACTTGGATTATTCGTTAGCTGGATCTTTCGTGAGTAGAGATACCACTGTATTACAGTATATTGGATGATATATGCACTACTTTTCCATATAAGGGAATATATCTTTGAATATAAGACATGATACTTTTCAATATATTGCCATATATTTTGTTTCATTATGGGATGTTCTCACTCCACATTCTGTTTCTTCTTCTCAAGGCCTGAATTATTTATTTTACACAAGGAAAGAAATGCTAAGGGATACAATCAAAATGGAGAAAGCACAGTATGAAATGTACAAACACGCCTACACACACATGCCAACCATCGCCAACATCCCACACATGTGCACACTTTCAGCCAGAACTCAGGTTTTTCTATGATTTGGCATGAAGCTGAGAAACCTATACTGCCCTACAAAGCAAAAAGGCAGTAACTGCATTTTTTGGTGAAAATTAGTTATTGTGTTTTTGCAACATTCAAATCATTCTTTGTCATGTAATAAAATATCTCATGTCAAATGTCTGTCAGTCTGAGAAAATTGGTGAGTATTGGTGGGTAATACAGTAACTGTAAAAAGTACTAGTAAAACAAAGTAAAAAGACAGTAAAGACCATTACTGTGTTTTTACCAATGTCCATTTAAGACCCTGCCCCATTAGTTTGTAAATCCCTGTATTAGACTGAAACAGAATATGTAATTACCATATTTTCCACACAGGTGTCACAATTTATGGTTTTTAATGAAGGTTTTTCATATATAAGTGAAGTTAAAGTTATGAGATAAAAAGTCAAAATTCTGAGATAAAAAGTGAAAATTATCACATAAAATATTAAAATTCCCTGTCACTAAGCACTACCAGAATTAATCCATACTCTCTAAAAAACACACGGTTATTTTTTCAACCCAAACACTGGGTTGGAACTGTTGGGGAGCTGTTGGGCACCCTCACTGGGTTATATCAACTATTGTTGGGTAGTTTAATCCCACCCATTTTTTGGGTTACGAGTTGGGTCAGTTGTTGTGATCATACCAGATTACACTAACCAAACCCCTGGGCAAATGTGACTCAACTGCTGAGTTATTAATAATATAAAAAGCATAATCGTTCTGAAATGGCCTTTTTTTACAACTGACAGAGGGGCAGGATCCAGAAGGTAAAATGACCAAGGTTTGTTTTTCCTAATTTTTTGTCTTTAATAGTTTTTGCATATGAATTGTGGTAAGAACTTAACTCAATAGCAATAGATTACTGCAGTAATAGCTTTTTCCCATTCCCCCCGCCGTTTTAAAGGCATGTACCGGATTATTTGCACAGCACTGAAGATCGCGAGATGGCAGATCGATTGTCATAATTAGGGACAGACCTGGCCTGATTTGCACACTGGGCGAGACATGTCCCCCCACCCCACACATACACACACACACACCCGGAACCATATCCTTCAAAGACAGATTATACGACAAACACCAATGTATATATCAATGCTTATTTTTAATTACAATTTAAAAAATACAAAGTAAAAATTGTGATAAAAATAACTAAATAAAATTGAGAAATTTGTAAATATAAATATTCTAAAATTGCACACAAATGTAAACATAATAACACTGCAAATTGCACAAACCTTTTCAAAAAGCAAAACCAATGTTAACAACTATAATTAAGTAATAATAAAATGAGTGTAAATGACTTTGCTTTTCCTTTTGGCTTTTCCCTTAGGGTTCACCACAACAAACAAAAAAACTAGCAGTAAAAGTGCAGCAGCAGCTGTAAAGATGCCATCTAAAACTGGACCTTTCTTGAGCTGTGGCTCAGTTGGTAGAGTGGGTCGCCCAATGACTGAGAGGTTGGCGGTTTGCGTCCCAGCTCTGGTTATCCACATGTCGAAGTGTCCTTGGGCAAGACACTGAACCCTGACTTAGGCCCCCAGTAGGACTGACCTTAGACCTTAGAAACCTACTGGGTGTGAGTGTGAATGGGTGAATGTGAGGCTAATGTAAAGCGCTTTGAGCACCATGAAGGTGGGAAAGCGCAGTCCATTTACCATTCTTTGATGCAAAATCCTCAATTACATCCCTGTAATAAATATGACAGTAAATATATATGAAGGAATATGGACATTTAAAAAAGTAAACACATTTAACAGCACACGTCCCATTTATTTATTTACTTTTTAGTTAATCACTTTATAAACGTTCTTAAACCATGGACTCACTGTCTCATTTCCTTAGCCTATTTGTGGACTCACCAACTGACCAAAGATAGCACCAAATCCCCATATAGGCCTGTTATGATCAATTCATTTTGGCTTATTAGCAATCCTGTGAAATACAGAAGTATCCCTACAGCCCACTAACCAGTAATGGAAAGATGCATAAAAGATGGGGAAAAAAATCCTTAAATGGTAATAGTGGTATTATTTATATTATTAATCTGGCACAGCTGTGCCATTGCGCACTGGTGCACGCAATGGCACGCACAAAGGCACGCGTTGTAGCACGCATTATGGAACTCACTGGCGCGCTTTCACGCATTACAAGGCGCGTACTGGCGCGTACTGGCACGTGCCATTGCGCGCACCAGTGCGCGTGCCAGAACGTGTTCTATAACGCGTGATATAATAAACACAACGCGTGACTATGTGAACACTTTGGCTTGCCACAGGGGCGCTCATACACCAGTAGGTTTCTAAGGTCAGTCCTACTGGGGGCTTAAGTCAGGGTTCAGTGTCTTGCCCAAGGACACTTCGACATGTGGACAGCCAGAGCCAGGACGCGAACCGCCAACCTCTCAGTCATTGTTCGACCCACTGAGGCACAGCTGCCCATGTAGAGGAGGCAGATCCTTGAGGTTTCAGCAGGTATTTGTGATAATTTGAAGTAACTTATAATCTAATTTAATAGGACCGACACACAGGTTGAACTGTGTGGAACAATAATTATGTTTTGGAACAGTAAAGTGATTTTTTTTCCACTCCTGGCTGAGTATTGGATTAGCTGTGTTTTCCTCACTGAGCTGCTTATACCACCTCAGGCTTTCTGCTAATTCTACACTGCACACATTTTTCTGACGTCCACGTTCACTCCTTCTCTTGAAGGAAAAACACCGGCTTACTTCAAATATCAAAGGGTGAATCTCTGGGCCTTTTTTTCCTCTTGATTATTACGTTGGTGTAATTTCAGCGTGCGATGTGAGTTGCATTTGTCATTCTGTTGGAAGTCAGTTCCCAATCCCACCTTAGCTCATTATTCTCCAATCAGCTTGTAGAAATGATTGACAGGTTAAGAGTCTTATTCTAACTCTCTGACATTTCCTTTAACACCAGCCAATGTCAAACCACGCACATTCAGTTAAAGGTTAATGCAGGGGGCTTTGACTTTCAACATCTACAAATTAAATTAATATGTGTGGCAGCAAGAAGAAAAAGACAAAAAAAAAAGAAGAAAGCAGTTACAGGTGAGTATTAACTCTGGAGTTGCCCTCCTTTATTAGACACCAAGTGTGCAAATAAAACAGACTCCTGGATGTTTGTAAGTTATTTGTAAACTAGTGTTCTGTGTTCCCTAACAATTCATTTTTATCAGTCATTAACAATTCCTTAGAGGGTTTAAAAAAATTACAATAAATCCTCAGTCCTGTCTTTCAGATATGTCCATTTCAATATTTCACCACGTATGACGTCACTCTGACGTTATGTGACGTCGCTCAAAGGCCACATTTCACATGTTAGATCTAATGTTAAATATGAAGCACAAGATATTGTCTGAATTGTCTGTCTAAATATGTCAATAACCTGCTTTAAGTTTAAGCTCATACATTTACCAAATATACCATTGGCTTGACGTCATCAAAATCTGTCCATAACTTTTTGAGTTATCTTTCTGACAAACAGACAAACAAATGTGAGGTAAAACATAACCTCCTTGGCGGAGGTAATATTATCAAACAATCTATCATACAGTTTGGCATTTTTATTTACAGCTCAAGTTCATAAAGTAGGGAAAAAAATGTAAAAGAATTCAAAACAACATCAAGATAACATACAAAGTCAATGGAGATATACATTCTCCTTGGGCGGCGCGTTGGAGCTGCAAATACGCAAACAAACAAATGCAGGGTAAAACATAACCTCCTTTGTAGAGATAATGAATAAAAATGACTAAAATAATTGACAAAATGAATGAAAATCACCAATTATTTTTTTAAATGAATAAAATGGGCGACCAGGGCAGCACGCAGCACAGTGGTGCAGTGGTTAGTATTTGTGCCTCAGGTTGTTGGTTCTATTCCCACACCAGACCTTTCTGTGTGGAGTTTACATGTTCTCCTCGTGTCTGCATGGGTTTTCTCCAGGTACTCCAGTTTCCTCCCACCATCCAAACACATGCACTGATAGGTTAATTGGTTAATCTAAATTATCCATAGGTGTGAATGTGAGAGTGTTTGTCTATATATGTTCAGCCCTGAAATGAACTGGAGAATCATACAGGGTGTACCCCACCTTCACCCATTGTAGCTGGATTAGGCCCCCAGTGACCCCTGTGACCCTAGTGAAGATAAAGCGGGTTTAGATGACGAGTAAAAAAGAACAAAATAATCAACAAAATGAATACGAAATTACCCCAAACAATCAACGAAATTAGTGAAAATGTCCAAAAAAATCTACATAATGAATAAAAATCTCTAAAATATTCAACAAAATGAATAAGAATTACAAAAAAATAAGAAAATGAGTGAAAATTAGTAAAATAATCAACAAAATAAATAAAAATCACTAAAACAATCAACAAAACATTCTCAGGGTGCAGACCTCAGCAGCGCGAGTCTGTAAAAGTCATACATTTTGTAAATATACCATTGATGTGACGTCATATGACATCAAAATGTGATGTCATGGACCCTATCGGTGTTATCTCATCTGATGTCAGAAGGTCAGATGAAGTGAATGAATAAAAACCACCTGATCTGATCTGGATTCTGACATATCACCACTGATGGGTTTTAGCTGTTGACCTTCACTGTGACCTTGACCTTTCACCTTTATAGCTAAAAATGTCTTCCTTGATGCATTTTCAATCATCTCTGAAAGTTTCATCAACAGTCTATAACTTTTTGAGTTATCTTGCTGACAGACAAACAGACAGACAAACAAAAGGTAAAACATAACCTCCTTCATGGAGGAAATGAATAATATTGACTAAAATAACTCACAAAATGAATACAAATTACTAAAAAATTACTAAAATGACCAAAATAATCAACAAAACGAATAAAGACAATTAAAAATAATCCACAAAAGGAATAAAAATGACTAAAATAATCAACAAAATGAATACAAATGACAAAAGTAATTAACAAAATGAGCAAAAATGACAAAAAATTCAACAAAATGAGTAAATATTGCTAAAATAATTCACAAAATGAAGACAAATTACCAAAGAAATCAACAAAATGAATAAAAATGGCAAAACAAATCACCAAATGTAATAAAAACCACCTGATACAATCTGGTTTGGATTCTGACATATCACCACTGTGTGTGTGTGTGTTTTAGCTGTTGACCTTCACTGTGACCTTGACCTTTATAGCTCAAAATTAAATGGTTTCTTTCTTGACACATTATCAATTATCTCTGAAAGTTTTATCAAAATCTGTCCTTAACTTTTTGAGTTATCTTTCTGACAAACAAACAGAAATAAACGCGAGGTAAAAAATAATAATATCAAACAATTGAGTTCACGTGACGCCAGGCCACGAAAACCAATCAGCGTTGAGGTGCTACCAACGTCATGACAGAATGACGTACGACGGACCGACCCAGAAGGCGGCACAATGAGTCTGAAATAGCATTGAAAGTGGACGTCATCCAGGCGCAGTTCCTGAAGGAGGTGGTAGAATTCCCCATTCTGCAGGTAGGGAGAAACCAAAATTTTGAGACAAAAAGTTTAAATTCCCAGTCACAAAGCACAACCAGAATGAATCCATATATAAGGTGCGCAGTGGTTTTTGGAGGAAATTAAAGTCTTTTAAGTGTCACCTTATAGTCCAGAAAATACAGTAACCTTTTGTTTCCCAAATGTCATGTCATTTCTTATTGAAATATTGGTACGGACACGTCCATTGCGTCTATTTTGCAATTACACCGAGTAAATCAATCTGTGTTAATTGTTCAACCATTGCAAAAACAAATCCGTCTTTTCCACATGGATATTTCTGCTCACTGTCCAGCACTCTCTGAACACCAACGAAAATTCTATTTACGAAAGGAAACTGAAACCCCTGAGACATAAATACTATGTACATTACTGTGCATACTGTATGTAACTACGTAATGTAAGGTAAACATACTGTACGTATCATCCCATTGACTATGAGGGAGCAATGCTTTTGGTGACCTTTGACCCTCGTTCATTACAGAGTTCTAATCATACACACATAAAGGAGTAAAGGACAGAGCCACCGCTGCCCTGTGAGTCCCCCCCAAGCGCACCCACGTCCCCACCACAGCACGCACCCACCACAAGCTCAAAGAAAGTAACACCCATCCACCAACACAAGTGAAACAGGAGATGACAAAAAAAGGAGGAGGCAGCCATCACTCCACCAGCATGAACAAAAGACATGCTGGTGAAAGCCCACGAACCCCCTGCACCCGTGGGAAAAAAAACACCCCGAACAAATGTCCACGAGCCATACCATCAACAATGCACATGCCCGGTGCAACCCAGGTAGATCACGAAAAGTCGTCAAAGGCAAAGGCACGCCTACACCACACCAAACATCTGTCAACAAACACCACTGAAGGTGAAAGTGACAATTAAAACAAACACAATGGTATGAAAATGACCCACATGTCTGGTTCTTTTGAATGGTTTAATATTTAATGCTCAGTCAGTGAAGACACATTTACCCACTGACACCAATAAATTACATCTAAAATCTACATTTTCTTTTACTTTTAACACATATTTCATAGAAAATTTGTATACTTTTATAATTTTAAAGGGTATCAGGGGTAGTATTTGGGGCCATTTACCCACTGACACCAATACATTACATCTAAAATATAAATCTACATTGTCTTTTAGTTTTAACACATACTTCATACAAAATTGGTATTTTTTAAAATCGTTTTTAAAGGGTTCAGGGGGTAGTATTTGGGGCCTTGGAATGAATCACATAGAAACACCTTGATTTTATGTAAAAGACTCTATTTATGAAAAATTAATGAATTTTGTAAGTATGCTGTATAAAATAAGTGTAATTACACAGACTAAATCAATCTGTGCTAATTGTTCAACCGTCATAAAAACAAACCGGTCTTTTCCACATGGATATTTGTGTTTACTGTCCAGCACATGCAGCAGCACAGACTGAAATGAGGTGCATCAGACTGAAGCACTGGACAATGATGGAGTGTTTGTAGCTTGGCGATAGTGAAAGAGCTAAACCACACTTAACTCCTCATGTTTCACCGCTTTATTTTCTGCTTCACATAAACCGCTTCCATCTGCAGAAGCATTATGAACTGTTTGACCGTTTAAGTGCATGTCGTTTGGAGTTGGTTTCTGCTTCCTGATACTTTGGTTTTTAGAGCTAATGTTTTCGCAGTCGTGTTGCTATGAGTGGCTTGTCACGTTACCATGGCAACAGCGGCCAGGTTCAAGAGGCTGTTATATATTGTGATAATCATAGCACAGAATGCCAGAACAAATTGTCATGATGTAACAAAAAAAACCTCACAATAATTACAATTTTCATCTGCTAGTAGGTTAGAAATTAACATATAGAATTGATTCATTTATATGTAACTAAGAATACATACATTTATATTAACCCATAAAGACCCAGTGCTACAGACATACATATATATATATATATATATATATGTGTGTGTGTGTTCTGATGTGGTATGTCCTGGCCTCATTCCCACTTGAACAACATAAAATTGGATAAAAAGAAAAAAGGCCGTTATCCGTTTTTTTTTTCTATTATTCATTTAAAAATTTAAAAACGACATCACTATTGGTTTTGGAAACAAATAATGAAGAAATTAGTTGTTTTTTTCATTGTCTTATTTTTTTGGTTTTATTTTGAAAAACGAATGAAGGAATGATACATGGATTGGTTTTACAGCCTGTTTTCTGGCCTTTTCCTCATGTGGTAGATAATGTTGTGGGCTGAGTCAATGTAAGACTTACATGCGCAAAGTACTATATCAGTCTAACCTCATGCAATACCATTAGTGCCTGCTCAACAGACCCCCCCCCCACACACATCCCTACCACGCCCACACCAAATCAATCCTTCTATCTCCCTCCCTGTCCTTTACTCTGCATGCTTCAGCTAATAAATAAAAAGCATCAACAAAAACGGAGAGAGAGAAGAGGAAAGAAGCATGGAGGGAGAAGGAGAGCGAAGGAGGAGGAAGAGGAGGAAAAGAAGGAGAAAGAGAGAAAATAAAGTGATGAAGGAGGATGTGCTCACACTAAAGAGGCCTGTATTGATCCCAGCTCAGTGATGGACTCACAGGTCACGTGTCACAGTGACAGCCAAAGACAAATGGAGCATGAGATTGGAGCTTTGTGAGCAGCGCTGACCCACTGAAAAGAAGCAAACAACAATCAAAAACAAACAACCAGAAGGTTAAAGCCTTCCTGGGGAGGGGGGAGTCTGGCCCATGAGTTGAACACCTCATTAAATACTCATTGTAAGCTCTGTGGATTTCATTGATTTTCCTGGTGTTTTCCTGAGCTTTATCCCCCACCCACAACCATCAATGCCTTATATTAACACTAGTACAGGAAATGAAGCAAAAGCTAGGCTACTTATATTTTTACTAGTACAGGACATGAAGCTAAACTTAGGCTAGTTATATTAGCACTAGTACAGGAAATGAAGCTGAAGCAAGGCTATTTTTTTAATGATCATTGTTTTTTTATTTTTTATTTTTTTATTGAAATTTACCCAAAAAAATTACAGGCTCATAATATTAAAAAAACAACAGAAAAACAAAACAAAAAATAAAATAAATCATAACAGTCAACCTTATAAAATTTAAGGCATTACAGGGTCAAACATAAAATCAATAATACCATTGTAAAGTTGTATATCTTTTTTTTGCTTACATAATTTAAATGACTTTTTTTTAATTGAACATTTCTATTAGGAACACAATAAAGATAGGTTTGAAAGTTTCAAAAAAGCAAGGCTAGTTATATTAACACTAAGACAGGAAATGAAGCTAAAGCTAAGGTAGTTAAATTAACCCTTTGGGCGCCCCATTTTTTTTCAATGTTGACATATTTTTTACATGAATATTTCAAAGAGCTGTTGCACAAAAGTGGTAAGAGATAGAGCTTTGCTCCAAATTACAAATTTGTAGGGCAGGACCTAAAGTATATTTTTAAGATATTTTTGTAGATCTAATTTGCATATTATGACATCATCATGACGTCATCAGTAGGCGGACAGCTGAAATTAAGGAATTTCACAGTGGGAGAGACTCTGGATCAATCAAATTGGGATGTTTTGCTTAAAAATTTAATGTTTTGTCATCTACTGAGTGTCTGTGACATTGTTGTTGCTTAAAATACTGTTATTTACTTTAGATGCATCCGTAGTGAGCATCCAAGAAAACATTGATGACATATGTTGACTGCTCGGAATTCTGTTGAAATTTCTCTTGTGTGTCTGGCCATAAAATAAGGTAATTTTAGACAATATGCATGGAAAAAAGAGAAAATACTTCATATATTATCAAGAGGGTTGAAATATCATATTTGAGTATCAATAACTCTAGCTAAGAATCCTTTTTAGCTTTATTATTATATTTATATTTCAGGAACTGATTTTATATTTCAAAGAACTGATTCAAAATACAATTCAAAATATTATTTACATGGCAAAGAACTGATTCAAAATATTATTCAAAACAATGAAACATGTAGGCCTAAGAACTACACAAACATGCCAAATATTCATCCATACACATGCCTCAGGGGGTCACTCAGAAATCAGTTCTATTCTATCTATCCGACATCTCAATCCTCTTGCTCCAGATCGAAAACGTGATCCTGAAGCACCACACTGCACATTTACGCAAAAGTTTTCCTGGTCAGATTCCTCACTATCACTGCTACTACTTCGGTCAAAATCATCAAATGTTGGATCTTCAGGTTCAGAATCCGAGTCAGCTAAGACCTGACACAATGCCTCATGAACCGTGAACCTCTTTTTTGCCATTTCGTGTGTTTGATGTATAACTTTAGTCAGCAATGCGAGAGCAGCCGCCTCCGTAATACTCCGGAATAGCTCTGAGCGAGCGCTTCGAGGTGCGGTCATTTACCAAGGCATTTCCTGGAAAACTTTTCATGGGGGCAGGGCCTAAATTTGTGCTCGGGAGACAGATTTGCATGTCTGCCACCTAATAGTATGGAGTATGAACTGCATTCAAATCGCAGTTAGATGAGAGAGTGGATTAAACAGAGCACCGCCGCTTGGCACAAATTTGCGACTTGGGCGCCCAGAGGGTTAACACTAGATAAGGGAATGAAGCTAAAGCTAGGCCAGTTATATTATTACTAGTAGAGGAAATTAAGCTAAAGCTAGGCTAGTTATATTAACACAAGTACAGGAACTTAAGCTAAAGCTAGGCTAGTTATAGTAACACTATTACAGGAAATAGGCAAGTTATATTAACAACTAGGAAAGGAAATGAAGCTAAAGCTAAGCTAGTTAAAGTAACACTCGTAAAGGGAATTAAGCTAAAGCTAGGGTAGTTATATTATTACTAGTAGAGGAAATGAAGCTAAAGCTAGGCTAGTTATATTCACACGAGTACAGGAAGTTAAGCTAAAGCTTGGCTAGTTATAGTAACACTAGTACAGGAAATAGGCAAGTTATATTAACAACTAGGAAAGGAAATGAAGCTAAAGCTAAGCTAGTTAAAGTAACACTCGTAAAGGGAATTAAGCTAAAGCTAGGGTAGTTATATTATTACTAGTAGAGGAAATGAAGCTAAAGCTAGGCTAGTTATATTCACACGAGTACAGGAAGTTAAGCTAAAGCTTGGCTAGTTATAGTAACACTAGTACAGGAAATGAAGCTAATGCTAGGCTACTTATATTAACACCAGTACAGACAGTGAAGCTAAAGCTAGGCTAGTTATATTAACACTAACACAGGAAATGAAGCTAAAGCTAGTCTAGTTATATTAACACTACAACAGGAAATGAAGCTAAAGCTATGCTAGTTATATTATTAGTAGTACAGGAAATGAAGCTAAAGCTGGGCTAGTTGTCTTAACACGAGTAGAGGCAAAGAAGCTAAAGCCAGGCTAGATATTTTATTACTGGAAAAGGAAATGAAGCAAAGGCTATGCTAGTTATATTAACACAAGTACAGGAAATGAAACTAAAGATAGGCTAGTTATATTATTACTAGTACAGGAAATGAAGCTAAAGCTTGGCTAGTTATATTAGCACTAGTACAGGAAATGAAGCTAATGATAGGCAAGGTAAATTATTATTAGCACAGGCTATGAAGCTACAGCTAGGCGACATATTTTATCACTAGTACAGGAAATGAAGCTAAGGCTGGGCTATTTATATTAACACTAGGACAGGAAATGAAGCTAAAGCTAGGCTTGTTATCTTAAAAGGAATACAGGCAGTGAAGCAAAAACAAGGCTAATTATGTTAACACTAGTACAGGCAATGAAGCTAAAGTTAGGCTAGTTATATTAGCACTAGTACAGGAAATGAAGCTAAAACTAGGCTAGTTATATTAACACTAGTACAGCCAGTGAAGAAAAAACAAGGCTAATAATGTTAACACTAGTACAGAAAATTAGGCTAAAGCTAGGCTAGTTATATTAAAACTCGTACAGGAAATGAAACTAAAGTTAGGCTAGTTATATTAACACTAGTGCAGCCAATGAAGCTAAAGTTAGGCTAGTTATACTAGCACAAGTAGAGGAAATGAGGCTAACACTAGGCTTGTTATATTTATACTATTACAGGCATTGAAGCTAAAGCTAGCCTCGTTATATGAACACTTGTACAGGAAATGAAGCTAAAGCTAGGCTTGTTATATTTACACTAGTGCAGGAAATTAAGCTAAAGCTAGGCAAGTTATATTGACACTAGTACAGGAAATGAGGTTTAAGCTAGGCTAGTTATATTAACACTAGTACAGGAACTGAAGCTAAAGCTAGGCTGGTTATATTAACACTAGTACAGGCAATGAAGTTAAAGCTAGGGTAGTTATATTAACACTAGTGCAGGAAATGAAATTAAGAAAGGCTAGTTATATTAACACTAGTACAGGATATGAAGCTAAAGCTAGGCTGATTATTTTATCACTAGAACAGGAAATGAAGCTAAAGCTAGGCTAATTATATTATTACTACTAGAAGAAATGAAGATCAAGCTAGGCTGGTTATATTAGCACTAGTACAGGAACTAAAGCTAAAGAAAGGCTAGTTATATTAACAGGCAATGAAGCTAAAGCTAGCCTAGTTATATTAACACTTGTGCAGGAAATGAGGTTTAAGCTAGGCTAGTTATATTAACACTAGTACAGGAACTGAAGCTAAAGCTAGGCTGGTTATATTAACACTAGTACAGGAAATGAAATTAAGCAAGGCTAGTTATATTAACACTAGTACAGGATATGAAGCTAAAGCTAAGCTGATTATTTTATCACTAGAACAGGAAATGAAGCTAAAGCTAGGCTAATTATATTATTACTACAAGAAGAAATGAAGATCAAGCTAGGCTAGTTATATTAACACTAGTACAGGGAATGAAGCTAAACCTAGGCTAGTTATATTAACACTAGTACAGGAAATGAAGCTAAAGTTAGGATAGTTATTAGTAGTACAGGAAATGAAGCTAATGCTAGGCTAGTTATCTTAAGACGAGTACAGGCAATGAAGCTAAAGGTGGGCGAGTTAATTTATTACTAGAACAGGAAATTAAGCAAAGGCTAGGCTAGTTATATTAGCACTAGTTCAGGAAATAAAGCTAAAGTTAGGCTACTTCTATTATTACGAGTACAGGAACTGAAGATAAAGCTAGGTTAGTTACATTAACACAAGTACAGGCAATGAAGCCAAAGATAGATTAGTTTTATTAGCAGTAGTTCAGGAAATGAAGCTAAAGCTAGGCTACTTCTATATTTACGAGTACAGGAACTGAAGCTAAGGCTTGGTTAGTTATATTATTACTAGTACAGGATATGAAGCTAAAGCTAGGCTAGTGAGTACAGGAAATGAAGCTAAGGCTGGGCTATTTATATTTACACTAGTACAGGAAATGAAGCTAAAGCTAGCCTCATTATATTAACACTAGTACAGCCAGTTAAGCAAAAACTAGGCTAATTATATTATTACTAGTACAAGAAATAAAGCTAAAGCTAGGCAAGTTATATTAAAACTAGTACAGGACATGAAGCTAAAGTTAGGCTAGTTATATTAACACTAGTACAGGTAATGAAGCTAAAGTTTGGCTAGTTATATTAGCACTAGTACAGGAAATGAAGCTACAGCAAGGCTTGTTATATTAACACTAGTACAGACAATGAAGCTAAAGTTAGGCTAGTTATATTAACACTAGTACAAGAAATGAAGCTAAAGCTAGGCTAGTTATATTAACACTAGGACAGGCAATGAAGCTAAAGCTAGGCTCATTATTTTATCACTAGAACAGGAAATGAAGCTAAGGCTGGGCTAATTATATTATTACTACAAGAGGAAATGAAGATAAAGCTAGGATCATTATATATTATTACAAGTACAGGAAATGAAGCTAAAGCTAGGCTAGTTATATTAACACTAGTACAGGCAATGGAGCTAAAGCTAGAATAGTTATATTAACACTAGTACAGGCAATGAAGCTAAAGCTAGGCCAGTTAAATTAACATGAGTACAGGCAATGAAGCCAAAGCTAGATTAGTTATACTAGCAGTAGTTCAGGAAATGAAGCTAAAGCTAGGCTACTTCTATAATTACGAGTACAGGAACTGACGCTAAGGCTAGGTTAGTTATATTATTACTAGTACAGAATAATTAAGCTAAAGCTAGGCTAGTGAGTACAGGAAATTAAGCTAAGGCTGGGCTATTTATATTTACACTAGTACAGGAAATGAAGCTGAAGCTAGCCTCGTTATATTAACACTAGTACAGCCAGTTAAGCAAAAACTAGGCTAATTATATTATTACTAGTACAAGAAATAAAGCTAAAGCTAGGCAAGTTATATTAATACTAGTACAGGAAATGAAGCTACAGCAAGGCTTGTTATATTAACACTAGTACAAGCAATGAAGCTAAAGTTAGGCTAGTTATATTAACAATAGTACACGAAATGAATCTAAAGCGAGGCTTGTTATATTAACACTAGTGCAGGAAATGAAGCTAAGGCAAGGCAAGTTATATTAACAATAGTACACGAAATGAATCTAAAGCTAGGCTAGTTATATTAACACTAGTACAGGAAATGAAGCTAAAGTTAGGCTAGTTATATTATTACTAGTACAGGAAGTTAAGCTAAATCTAGGCTAGTTATATTATTACTAGTACAGGAAATGTAGCTAAGGCTAAGCTAGTTATATTGACACTAAGACAGGAAATGAAGCTAAAGCTAGAATAGTTATATTAACACTAGTACCGGAAATGAAGCTACACCTAGCCTAGTTATATTAACACTAGTACAGGAAATGAAGCTAAAGTTAGGCTAGTTATATTAACACTAGTACAGGCAATGAAGCTAAAGCTAGGCCAGTTAAATTAACATGAGTACAGGCAATGAAGCCAAAGCTAGATTAGTTATACTAGCAGTAGTTCAGGAAATGAAGCTAAAGCTAGGCTACTTCTATAATTACGAGTACAGGAACTGAAGCTAAGGCTAGGTTAGTTATATTATTACTAGTACAGAATAATTAAGCTAAAGCTAGGCTAGTGAGTACAGGAAATTAAGTTAAGGCTGGGCTATTTATATTTACACTAGTACAGGAAATGAAGCTAAAGCTAGCCTCGTTATATTAACACTAGTACAGCCAGTTAAGCAAAAACTAGGCTAATTATATTATTACTAGTACAAGAAATAAAGCTAAAGCTAGGCAAGTTATATTAATACTAGTACAGGAAATGAAGCTACAGCAAGGCTTGTTATATTAACACTAGTACAAGCAATGAAGCTAAAGTTAGGCTAGTTATATTAACAATAGTACACGAAATGAATCTAAAGCGAGGCTTGTTATATTAACACTAGTGCAGGAAATGAAGCTAAGGCGAGGCAAGTTATATTAACAATAGTACACGAAATGAATCTAAAGCTAGGCTAGTTATATTAACACTAGTACAGGAAATTAAGCTAAAGTTAGGCTAGTTATATTATTACTAGTACAGGAAGTTAAGCTAAATCTAGGCTAGTCATATTATTACTAGTACAGGAAATGTAGCTAAGGCTAAGCTAGTTATATTGACACTAAGACAGGAAATTAAGCTAAAGCTAGAATAGTTATATTAACACTAGTACCGGAAATGAAGCTACACCTAGCCTAGTTATATTAACACTAGTACAGGAAATGAAGCTAAAGCTAGAATAGTTATATTAACACTAGTACATGAAATGAAGCTCAACCTTGGCTAGTTGTATTATTATTAGTACAGGCAATGAAGCTAAAACTAAGCTACTTATATTATTACTAGTGCAGTAATTGAAGCTAAAGCTAGGCTAGTTATCTTAAGATGAGTACAGGCAATGAAGCTAAAGTTAGGCGAGTTATTTTATTACTAGAACAGGAAATGAAGCAAAGGCTAGGCGAGTTATAGTATAACTAGTAGAAGAAATGAAGCTAAAGAAAGAATAGTTATATTAACACATCTACAGGCAATGAAGCTAAAGCTAGCCTAGTTATATTAACACTAGTACAGGAAATGAAGCTAAAGCTAGATTAGTTATATTAGCAATAGTTCAGGAAATTAAGCTAAAGCTAGGCTAGTTACATTAACACGAGTACAGGCAATGAAGCTAAAGCTAGGCGAGTTTTATTACTAGTACAGGAAATGAAGCTAAGGCTAGGCTATTTACATTAACACTAGGACAGGAAATTAAGCTAAAGCTAGGCTAATTATATTATTACTAGTAGAGGAAATGAAGATAGAGCTAGGCTAGTTATATTAACACTAGTACAGGAAATGAAGCTAAAGTTAGGCTAGTTATATTAACACTAGAACAAGAAATTAAGCTAAGGCTGGGCTAGTTAAAATAACACTTTGACAGGAAATGAAGCTAAAGCTAGGCTAATTATATTATTACTACTAGAGGAAATGAAGATAAAGCTAGGATCGTTATATATTAACATGAGTACAGTCAATGAAGGTAAAGTTAGGCTAGTTATATTAGCACTAGTACAAGATATGAAGCTAAAGCTAGGCTAAGACAGGCTATGCAGGTAAAGCTAGGCTCATCATTTTATTACTAGAACAAGATATGAAGCTAAGGCTAGGCTAGTTAGTTTAACACTAGTACAATAAATGAAACTAAAGATAGGCTAGTTATATTATTATTAGTACAGGCAATGAAGATAAAGCTAGGCTACTTATATTATTACTTGTACAGTAAACAAAGCTAAAACTAGGCTAGTTATCTTAACACGAGAACAGGCAATGAAGCTAAAGCTAGGCCAGTTATTTTATTACTAGAACAGTAAATTAGCTTATTGGGCGGCTGTGGCTCAGTTGGTAGAGTGGGTCACCCAATGACCGGGAGGTTGGCGGTTCGCGTCCCAGCTCTGGCTGTCCACATGTCGAAGTGTCTTTGGGCAAGACACTGAACCCTCACTTAGGCCCCCAGTAGGACTGACCATAGAAACCTACTGGTGTATGAGTGTGTGCATGAATGGGGCGCTTTGAGCACCACGAAGGTGGAAAAGCTCTATATAAGTGCAGTCCATTTACCATTTACATCCTAGACCTGCTGGTTCCCTATGAAGCATCCAGAGCCCTGAGGTCATAGATCATCAGGAACAGGTTTACTGTGTGTTCCCAAAATCAGAACCAAACAAAGTGAAGCATCATTCAGTTGTTCTGCTCCTCACCTGTGGAACAAACTTTGAGCACCATGAAGGTGGAAAAGCGCTATATAAATGCAGTCCATTTACCATTTAAATGAAGCTAAGGCTAGGCTAGTAATATAAACACAAGTACAGGAAATGACACTAAAGATAGGGTAGTTATATTATTAGTACAGGCAATGAAGCTAAAGCTAGGCTATTTACATTATTACTAGTACAGGAAATGAAGCCATAGTTAAGCTAGTTATATTAGCACTAATATAGGAAATGAAAATAAAGCTAGGCCAGTTATATTAACATGAGTACAGGTTATAAAGCTAAAGCTAGGCTAGTTATATTATTACTAGTACAGGAAATGTAGCTAAGGCTAAGCTAGTTATCTTAAGACGAGTACAGGAAATGAAGCTAAAGCTTGGCAGGTTATTTTATTACTAGAACAGGAAATGAAGTTAAAGCTAGGCTAGTTTTAGTATAACTAGTAGAGGAAATGAAGCTAAAGCTAGAATAGTTATATTAACACATCTACAGGCAATGAAGCTAAGGCTAGCCTCGTTATATTAACACTAGTACAGGAAATGAAGCTAAAGCTAGATTAGTTATATTAGCACTAGTTCAGGAAATGAAGCTAAAGCTAGGCTAATTATATTATTACGAGTACAGGAACTGAAGCTAAGGCTAGGTTAGTTATATTAACATGAGTACAAGCAATGAAGCTAAAGCTAGGCGAGTTCTATTATTTTTAGTAGAGGAAATGAAGCTAAAGCGAGGCTAGTTACATTAACACGAGTACAGGCAATGAAGCTAAAGCTAGGCGAGTTCTATTATTACTAGTACAGGAAATGAAGCTAAGGCTAGGCTAGTTATTTTAACACTAGTACAGGCAATGAAGCTAAAGCTAGGCTAATTATATTATTACTAGTAGAGGAAATGAAGCTAAAGCTAGGCTAGTTATATTATTACTAGAACAGGAAACGAAGCTAAGACTAGGCTAGTTATTTTAACACTAGTACAATAAATGAAACTAAAGATAGGCTAGTTATATTATTATTAGTACAGGCAATGAAGATAAAGCTAGGCGAGTTATTTTATTACTAGAATAGGAAATGAAGCTAAGGCTAAGCTAGTTATATAAACACTAGTACAGGAAATGAAATTAAGCAAGGCTAGTCATATTAACACTAGTACAGGCAATGAAGCTAAAGCTAGGCTAGTTATATTATTACTAGTACAGGAAATTAAGCTAAAGCTTGGCCAGTTATTTCAACACTAGTACAGGCAATGAAGCTAAACCTAGGCTAGTTATATTAACACTAGGACAGGCAAGGAAGCTAAAGCTAGGCTAGTTATATCAACACTAGTACAGGCAATGAAGCTAAAGTTAGGCTAGTTATATTAACACTAGTACAGGAAATGAAGCTAAAGCTAGGCATTCATATTAACACTGGTACAGGAAATGAAGCTAAGGCTAGGCTAGTTATATTAACACTAGTACAGGAAATGAAGCTAAAGCTAGGCATTTATATTAACACTAGTATAGGAAATGAGGCCAAAGCTTGGCTTGCAATATTAACACTAGTACAGGCTATTGCGGCTACCAGTTCCATCACCAACAGAATGTTCACTGGCTAACAGGAGGAACAAAGTTATATACGCGCAATGTCCATACCAGTACTGCAGTTTAATATAATTTATTTGTATCTATTCATACTAGAACACTCCAATCGTATTTAGGACGAGCATAAACATTTTAGAAAATCTATTGCATTCCCAAACCTTCGCAGTAGCGGTGGCGGAAGCTATAGCGGTGGCATTGTTGGTTGTGGTACATAAAAAAATAGACCTTCCCCCTTGGTCACCCCACACCAAAACTGAACCAGATCACAGGGATCAGGTACGGTTAAATACGACTACCAATTGTCTACCACCCACGCCCAGTGCCACACCCCTTCCAACAGTAACCAAAAAATATAAACACAAACCAAATAAACCAATACCCATACATATTAATGAAAATAAAAAAAAAAGACATGAAATATTTATGGCTCTTACACAGGAAATGAAGCTAAAGCTAGGCTAGTTATATTAACATGAGTACAGGAAATGAATACCAAATAAGAAATTAAACAGAAAAAAAAATCATATTGAAAACATCAGACTGTAATGAAAAAAAAACTTAGATGGTGTCAGATATTTACCTTCTAATTTTTCTCAGTTTTGGTCTTTGGGTTTTTCCTTTAATATGATTTCAGTGTTTACGTTTACGCTCCCTGACTTTTAGATTATAGTTTTGACACAAACATGCTGGTGGGGGTGGGACTTCCTTTGGTGGATTACTATTGGTGTATTTATGTTTGATGGACAGCTAAGTCAGTGTACCCAATCAGAAACAAACAGAAATAAACCAATAGTAATCCACCACAAGAAGTTCCCCACCCAGCAGCCGTTATTGGCTACCCATTAACACTGGGAGAAGAGCATTATCCTAATGACAAATGTCGCTTTTTAATCTTTTTTTTAATTCTGCCATATTTTACTGTATAATAGGCGGCCAATAACGGCATAATTCAAAGCACCATAAAATATGCTGTTTCTCCTGAATTTCGACATAAAATGTGCGAAAAACTGTGTATTTTACGGCTTTCTGCACCTTGATGCATTAAAATCGCACCAGAAATAACGTAACTTACGCCGTTCTTCATCTTGACGCATTAAAGCTGCACTGGAAACGGTGTATTTTACAGTGTTCTTCCTCTTACCACGTCCAGAAATACACAAAATGTGAATAAATCAGCCTGCCATAGCAGCAGCAGCATCAGGCAGACACTTGCACATAAGGAAACTGCATTTACAGCTTGTCCAGAATCCTAAGATGCAGTGGCCTTCTTCCATTAGTGTTGCTAAGGCTCACCTCACTGCTACATCTTAACCCATAGTCTTAACCTACATCCTAATTCCAACCCAAAATCCAAGCTGTGACCCTTCTAATCCTCTTTAAAAAAAAAAAAAGTAAGAAAAGGCTAAAAGCACTCCCTTTTAGTGTTATGTTTCCAGTTTTACACTAATAATGACCTCAGAGTAATTCCCAATACTGCCTACGTTAGAGTGTGACTGTTAGAGCTTCAACACCACAATGTAAGTGTTCGCAATAGTTACATCGCAGCTCCTGCAATTATTTTTATTCTATTTATTGGTATATATTTAAAAATGTTAATTATTTATTGATTTAATTTTATTTATCTATTAATTTATTTTTTTAACTTTGATTTTATTCTTCATTTTTTAAATTGTTTTATTTACTTGTTTCGGCTACAATCAGGATGATACTGAAGCATTTGTTTTATAAATTTTTAAATTATTTATTTATTTTTAAGTATTTACATTTATTTTTACATTTATTATTTCACCTGCAGAAGGATGACAGTCAAACATATGTTCAGTGTCGAACAGGTGTCAAACTCTAGTCCTGGAGGGCCAGTATCCTACATGTTTTAGACATTTCCCTCTTCCACATAATTCAGTTTAACCCTTTAACTCCTGAAACTGTAGTAGTTCCACAGCAACAAACTGAACAAAAATTCAATTCAATTCAATTCAATTTTATTTATAAAGCCCTAAATCACAACAAAGTCGTCTCAAAGGGCTTTACAAAAACACAATCAACTACAGAGATACATGAAAAGTCCCAAGAATCCCCTGTCCTTAGACCCTCCTTCTCGGCAAGAAAAAACTTCCAAACCCAGTGGGAAAAAGAAGAAATCTTGAGGAGAACCACATTGAAGGAGAGATCCACTCCCATGGACGGACAGGCTATAGATGAACGCCCATGTATAAATGCAGGAAGGGGGGCTGGTCCAGACAGGCAGGGGCGGTGGTCCGGGGTCACAGGTCAGCACAGGCGAGATACTGTCAGGAAAACCACCACTCCCCCCAGGGGGGGGGGGCACCAGGTGACTAGTCATGAACAGACTTGGTATGAAAGATAGATTGTAAAAGTTACAGAAACATTTGTGAGGGAGAGAAAGAGAAGAAAGAAGGAACTCAGTGTCTGTACTTCCCCCAGCATTCTAACTCCTAGGGCAGTCTAAACTGAACTGTGACTCATATTAGTAATTAGTAAATGAAGAAAGTAAGAGACAAATGTAGCTAGATGAAAGAAAAAACAATCAAATAAAAAGCAAAATGTAGAAAAATAAATAAAATTAACAGAAAACTAATGCAAATTTACAAAATTATAAATAACATGGGAAAATTTGTAAAAAACTGAACTAGTATGGAAATGTGGTCCCAGCAGTTTTAATTTTTTCCTTTTTCTTACTCAATTTCCTTTTGAAACCTGTTCCATGAACAAAACTCAGTAAAAAAAAAAGACTGTAAAAATAAAGGAGAATGGTTGAATGTTCATACACTGTGTGAATAAACCTGTGTTTGAACTTTTACTCCGTGTGCTGTCTGCATTTGGGTCCAACTCCAGTCTGTGACATTACGATCTGGCCATAACATGGACCCAGCAGATCAGTTGGATGCTCGGCTTCATCGGGTGGAACAGGTCGTAGCGGCTATTTCAGCTCAGGTGCAACAGCTAGCGGGTTTTCTTTCACCCACACAGAATCCTGCAACAGCTGCTATGTCGGAGAATCCGGATCCAGTACCTTCACCGCCCGCTCGTCCAGTTTCAGAACCTCATGCTGGAGAGCCAGAGCGGTATGATGGAGGTCCCGTTAACTGTAACCTGTTTCTGACTAACTGCTCCATCTTGTTTTCTTTACAGCCTCACACATTGTCCTCTGAGGCTGCTAAGGTGGCTTATGCAAGTAACCACCTTACGGGTCGAGCCAGACTATGGGGAATGGCTGAATGGGAATGACAGTGGCGTGCACATCCTTTGAGGCGTTCTCATCGGAACTTCAGAAAGTATTTGGACCTGTGACGGAGGGTCCAGATGTAACTGGAGGTCTCCTTAGCATTCACCAGGGCAATCAATCCGTTGCAGACTACACCATTGACTTCTGCACCAGGGCCCGGAACAGCTCGTGGACAGGGGGGCCATTTTCTCGCAAGCTGTCCGGTAAAAGGGAGGACTCAGCATTTAGACTGAGGGTTAACGCTGAGCTGCACCAGTTCAAATCCCCCATCATCCAGACCTCTGTCCCATGTTCAGCTTCTGATTAAGGGAGAATACATGACCATAGCAGCCTTCATCGACTCCGGGGCTGACTCTAGTCTCATCGACGAAGGTTTAGTGCACCAGTTGGGACTCACCATGCAGCCTTTGAATAAGCCAGTTCCTGCCTGAGCGTTAGATGGTCACCCAGTGGGAGAAATAACCCACCAGACAGAACCCGTCGTCATGACCATAGCTGGTTCTCATGTGGAAAGCATTCAGTTCCTGATTTTTCCTTCTTCAGAGATTCCCCTGGTTCTAGGGTTCCCCTGGCTCCGCAGACACAGCCCCCACATTGATTGGGAGACAGGCCGTATAAATCATTGGGGCTCGGGCTGTCAAACCTCCTGTCTTCAGTCGCCTAAGGATCATGAGAGGGCAGCTAACAGCATTTCGGAGACTGATCTGGTTAAACCCCCCCTACGAATATCACAATCATAAGGAGGTATTCAGTAAGAGCAGGGCCGTATCCCTACCTCCTCATCGGGACTATGACTGTCCCATAGACCTTCTACCCGGCACCTCACCCCCTAAGGGAAGACTCTATTTGCTGTCTGCTCCCAAGAGAGAAGCTATGGAGACCTATATTAAAGACTCTCTTGCCGCAGGTATCATTAGACCTTCCTCGTCCCCAGCCGGGGCGGGGTTCTTCTTCGTGGACAAGAAGGATAAGACTCTGAGAACGTGCATCGATTATAGGGGGTTGAATGAAATCACCATTAAGAATCGTTACCCATTACTATTAATTTCTTCAGCTTTTGAGCTTCTCCAGGGGGCCACTGTGTTTAACAAACTGGATCTGAGGAACGCCTACCATTTGGTAAGAATCCGGGACGGGGATGAATGGAAAACAGCGTTCAATACGCCATCTGGAAACTACGACTACCTCGTCATGCCCTTTGGACTGGCCGTTTTCCAGAACCTCATTAATGACATCCTCAGAGATATGTTAAATAAGTTTGTTTTTGTCTACCTGGATGACATTCTGATCTCTTCAAGGTCTCAACAGGATCACAACCACCATGTTCAACAGGTACTCTGCCGACTCCTAGAGAACTCCCTCTACATAAAGGCGGAGAAATGAGAGTTCCGTCGCTCCTCGGTTTCCTTTCTGGGGTATGTTATTGGACAAGACTCACTGCAGATGGATCCAAGCAAGGTGTCTGCAGTGGCAGAGTGGCCGGTTCCGGAGACACGTAAGCAGCTTCAGAGATTCTTAGGCTTTGCTAATTTTTATAGACGGTTCATCAGAGGATATACCTCTGTCGCTGCCCCGTTAACTGCTCTCACCTCCTCCAAGGTATTGTTTCAGTGGTCTCTATCTGCCAGCCAGGCATTTGACACTCTCAAGAAGAGAGTCAGCACCGCTCCCATCCAACAAATCCCTGATCCTGAGAAACAATTTATCATAGAGGTGGACACCTCGGATGTGGGAGTGGGAGCGGTGCTCTACCAGCGTTTGGATCAGGACTCCAAGATGCACCCCAGTGCTTTCTTCTCTAGGTGTCTATCACCTGCTGAGAGGAACTATGACATCAGGAACCAGGAACTTTTGGCGGTTAAGCTGGCCCTGGAGGAATGGAGACACTGGTTGAAAGGAACCAAGGTCCCATTCCTGGTGTGAACCGATCATAAGAACCTGGAGTACATCAGATCAGCAAAGAGACTCAACTCACGACAGGCTAGATGGTCCTTCTTTTTTACCCGTTTTAATTTTTCCTTGTCTTATCGTCCAGGTGCCCAGAATGTCAAACCTGATGCGGGATCGCGACTATTTATTGTGGAGTAAGAGGACGGGGTGAAGACGGAGACCATTCTCCCCAGTTCACAGAGGGTGGCAGCCCTCATGTGGGAGATTGAGGCCCGGCCGGATCAGGACAGCGGCGGAGGGGGAACCTGGGCCAAGTGGTTGTCCTATCAATAACCTGTTGGTTCCCCAGGGACTCAGAGCGGAGCTCCTGCAGTGGATTCACCAATCTCCTCTTACGTGCCATCCGGGGGTTCAACAAACGCTAGAGGTGAGGCTAGAGGCAATACTGGTGGCCAACTATGTGGGAGGACGTTATCAGTTTCATCAAGGCCTGTCCAGTATGTAGCCAAAACAACTTTTCTCGAAGACCCGCAGCAGGTCTCTTGCAGCCGCTGGCTATCCCTCATCGTCCTTGGTCTCATATCGCCCTCGACTTCGTTACAGGACTACCTTCATCAGACGGCAACACAGCGCTTCTCACTGTGGTGGACAGATTCAGTAAGATGGCTCATCTTGTTCCAATCCCCAAGCTTCCCTCTGCCAAGGAAACCGCTGAACTCCTGCTCCTGCACGTATTCCGCCTCCACGGTTTCCCCATCGACGTGGTTTCGGACTGAGGACCGCAGTTTATTTCCAGTTTCTGGAGGGAGTTCTGCCGGGCTATCGGAGCCTCCCCTAGTTTATCTTCGGGATACCACCCGCAGTCCAATGGCCAAGCTGAATGGATGAATCAGGAGATGGAGACTACCCTGAGATGTATGGCCTTGCATCAATCATCTTCTTGGTCCAGGAAACTCATGTGGGTGGAATACACCCACAACACATTCGTCAGCTCAGCTACAGGTATGCCTCCATTCCAGTGTGTGTTTGGCTATCAACCTCCATTATTCCCTTCTGCCATTGAAGAATCTTCATGCCCGGCCGTGGACCAGTTCCTGTGTCAGTGTCGTCGGACCTGGAGGTCGGCTCGTGCTGCTATTCGGAGGGTCACTGGCAGATACGAGTTGAATGCCAAGCGTCGTCGTTCCAAGAATTCGCCATACCAGGAGGGACAGAAGGTATGGTTGTCAACTAAGGACCTTCCCCTAAAGACTGATTCTAGGAAACTGGCTCCTAAGTTTATTGGACCCTTCCGTGTGGAAAGGGTAATCAGTCCAGTTACGGTCAGGTTATTGTTACCTCGATCCATGAAAATTCACCCCATGTTTCATGTCTCAAAGGTTAAGCCTGTGGATGAGAGCGATCTGTCTCCCCCTAGTCAGTCTCCTCCAGCTCCTCGAATCATAGATGGTTCTGCAGCCTACACGGTACATCGGCTGCTACCTTCTCAGCCTCGTGGTCAGGGAATCCAGTACCTGGTGGACTGGGAAGGTTATGGTCCCGAAGAGTGATCCTGGGTCCCAGCTCGTGACATCCTCGACCGCCAACTAATCCGTGAGTTCCATTGTCTTCGGCCGGACTAGCCTTCTAACCGGCGTTCCAGCAATAGGAACTCGGGTAGGGTTCCTCCGGATCCACCAGTTAGGGAGGAATCCACTATGCCGGAAGGGGACCCAGTAACGGAAGAGGAGTACTGGTGGGACCCAGGACCTGAAGAGGATTTAGGATTTTGGTGTTTCTCTGGCTTTACCCATCAGGAATGCAACATGGATATCATGTTGGCCATTCTGCATTTTGAGGTAAGTGACTACACCATATCCTGATTCACTCGCGTCTGAGAAATGATGCAGCTGAGCTTGGACGAGATCCCCGAAGCCTTTGGGCTTGATGCATCTGCTGACATGAAACTCGGACAGCATATCCAGCTCCTCTAGCCACCTTGTCCACTGATGCAGCAGTCCGCGAGGTATGGGGTCATCCCAGCCAACATTTCTTCGGCACAGCTCTTGCAGCATTTATTTCGCAGGCAGCATGACTGGTGCAAGGAAGCCCAGGGGATCATATACTGAGTTGGAAACAGACAACATTCCTCTTCTATTGCATGACCTTTGATGCACGTCTAACTTAAACGTAAAGGTGTCCTCTTCAACACACCATCTCAGGCCAAGAGCTCTGTCCACAGGAAGTTCGTCCCAGTCCATATCAAGTTCCTTAAGGTCCTTAGCTCGCTGGTCCTCAGAAAGTGCTTGTAGGGCAGCACGGCTGTTGCTGGTCCATTTGGTCAGAGTAAAACCTCCCTTCTGGCAGAGTGCGGTCAGATTTTCCACCATCGACAGAGCCTCTTTGTCAGATGACACACTTTTTAGGCAGTCGTCAACATAAAAGTTCTCCTTCAATCAATCAATCAAATTTTATTTATATAGCACCTTCATCATCATCATCATCGGGTCGACCTAGGTCGGCATTGCATGACACGCTTTCTCCAGTCCTCTTTGTTCGACATGGCGTTATCAAGCTCCTGTGGATTACATCCTGTGTCATCCGCCAGTTGGTCAATGTATGATCTTTCAGGTCGTCCAGGTTTTTGTTTTCTGTGAGTTGGAGTCCAGAGGAGGACGTCGCTAGCGAGTTCATTCTTGTTCCTCCAGACGTGGCCGGCGAATCTCATTCGTTGTGTTCTGATGGTTTGGCTTATAGGTGGTGTGTTGCCATATAGTTCTTCGTTCGTCGTGTGTTCTTTCCAGGACACATTCAGAGCTGCTCGAAGCATTCGTGTGTATGTGCCATCGAGTTTGTCTTCTAAGCTTGTTGTGAGTGTCCAGGCAGTAGAGCCGTAGAGAAGCACTGACTCAACCGCTGCGCGGAAGAAGTTTTTCTTCAGGTTCTTTGGTAGGTTAGATTTCCAAATTTTGTCTAGCTGGTTTAGCGCTCCCCAGGCTTTTCCAATTCTTATCTCGATATCCCTTTTAGTTGATGCGATGTAACTGCCGAGATATTTGAAGTCTTCGACAACTTTAAGGAGGTTGCCATTGAGGTCGCGTATTTCAAAGGTGATATTTTCAATGTTGATGATGATATATTCTGTCTTCTTGGCGTTGATGTAGAGGCCTATCTCACTAGCTGCGTCTTCGATTTTGTGTAGGAGTTTCATTGCATCCTGGATGTTGTTCGTCAGAACTGCGAGATCGTCAGCATAGTCGACGTCTGTGATGTTAACCGATTTGTGTCTGCGGCTTCTTTGGGGTTTCAGTGTGAAACCGAGTTCTGGATTTTCATCTAGGGCTTTCTTGAGCACGTAATCGAGGCAAATGATGAAGAGATAGGGTGCTAGTGTATCACCTTGAAGTACTCCTGCGATGATGTCAAAGAAGTCTGTGTCGCCATAGCACCTTACAACACCAAAATGAGTAAAAAAAACAACAAAAAACAAGGAACAGTTATAAAAACAAGTAACAATTATAAAACAAAGATAAAACAAGTAAAAAAAAAACATAAGCAATAACATAAGAAGACATGGACGCTCGACTGCATGTTAAATGCTCGCCTAAATAAATAGGTTTTCAACTGAGATTTAAAAACAGCTAGCTCATTCACTGACCGCATCGGCGCTGGAAGAACATTCCATAGCCTTGGGCCGAAAACTGTGAACGAATGTTCACCATATTTTTTGTACCTGGATTTGGGGACAACCAAAGAGATGTGGTCTGACATCCTACATCCTAATGCTGTTTTGATAGTATATGGGCCATTTCTACGGCTGTTTACGATTTTCCAAGGCTCCAGTATCTTGGGTACATTGCTGCCAATGAGTAGGTCGACATCAGCCTCTATTTCAGGCACATCGACTCCATCCAGATATGGCCACTGCACCAGGTCTCTGGTTGTAACAATGTGGTCAGGGCCCACAGGCATTTTTTTCTGTGTCAGAGTCTCTGGAAGTTTGTAGAACACGTCACCATTAATGCCAGACACCTCCAAGCCAATGACTGAGTATGATGGCACCAGTCGTTCTTGTCCCATTGTTTGGAGTAGAAACTCTGTTCGTTTTCCATTAAGGTGAAGCTTTCGCATGAGCTGCTCTGAACAAAAGGTGGCTGAACTACCCGGGTCTAGGAATGCATATGTCTGGATCACTTTGTTGCCTCTAGCAGATTTCACTGCACCAGGAGGATAGGCAGAAGACAGCGATCCCTTCCGGCCCCTGTACATCCACATGTTTCTGCAGATGGTTGTGACCCTATAGGCCCATCTAATTCTGTGGAAGAACTAGCTTGAGCCTGTCCTGAACGTTTACCATTTGCTGCATCACTTCTGTCAACATGAAGAAGAGTGGGATGGGTTTGACCACATGTTCCACAAGTTAAACGCTGCTCACAATGTTAGCTCATGTGTCCAGCACACAGGCATCCAAAACACAAGTCATGCTCCTTCAGGAAGTCTATCTTGTCCCGGTGTTTCATGCGCGTCAGCTGTTCACAGTGGTCAAGAGGGTGACTTTGAGCGCAGCATAAACAAATTGAGGCTACGGCACAACCACGCCATGAAGTGGTCCTCGAACCACTGGCTTGTTCCAACCCCAGAGGTGCTATGGTGGTAGCGAAGCTCTTTCCTTTCATCCTTTGTTCGAGATAAGACCTTGGCCTGCTAACAACTCTTCCTCCATTAGGTCCAGGTGGTGTGTCAATGTTGCCATACAACAGGCCTGACAAGACGCAAACATGTCTTTCAATAACTGACAAGATCATTAAATAGAGCCCTGTTGCTTCCAGAATGTCCTGTGCAACGCTCCTCCATCGCTCTCTGAGCCTAAACTGTAGCTTACTGACAATTACTCGAATGTTACTTGGCATGTCCAATTTTTGCATATAGTGAAGTTCTGCCATGACATTGCAACAGCCTCTCAAGAACAGGGAGTAGGCCTTTAATGCAGAGACATCTTCATTTTTCATTGCAGTCAAGGATAAAGTTTTCTCCATATATGCGGTGGCAATTTTGTTCTTGCAGCAGGTTTTTTGTCATTGCATAGCCCAGGCCTGGCATCATGTGCAGACAACTATGAACAAGCTCCTTTGGCTGCCCCCTAGTGAACTGTTCCAATTAGTACAAGCAGTCGTGTTGGCTGGCCTTTTCCTCCACTCCTTGCTCGAATGCACGCATAAAAGAAATATACTGAAGAGGATCTCCATGAAACAGAGGGATGTCGCTCTGTGGTAGTGATGCTAATTGTTGTTGCTTAACCAGTGCAGATGTTATTTCATCTTGCTATTGCATTACTGAGATGAGGTTAGGTGCTGGTAAATTAGTCATTTGAGTGGGCTGTAATCCTGTGGCCAGGGCGTGCTGAAGATTCTGAACGCTGACAGTGGTGTGTTGCTTTGGCAGGTTAAAACTGGTGCGTTGCTTTGGCCTCACAATGGGCTGTGCACCACTGTTCTGCTGTGATGTGCCTGATGCCTTTGCGTATGATTCAAACACTGACTCCTTGTGCATACATTTCCTTTGAGACAGATACATGAATTCATCTGTCTTTGGGTTCAACTTGTGTGACATTTTACTACTGTATTCCTCTCGATAGGAATTCGTTGCAGTAGATGCTTTAGCACAGCTTTGGTCATCAGAGGACTGGAGAACTGCAAGTTTAGCAGTGGATTCAGCAAGCAGGGTTTCCAATTCCTGTTGTTCCCTTTTCCTCTTTTTCTGCTGTTCTTGCTCCTCAAGGGTGTGCTTGTCGTTTAAAGCAGCTAAACGAGCAAGCAGTGCTGCATTCTCAGCCTTTGCCCTGGTTGTAGAGGAGGCACTGCTAGATCTACCACTCCTAGAACTTCTACCTGACTGTCTGCTGGGTACATTTGAAACACTGTCTTCAGGATTAATACCATCATCAATACCAGTGGCAGCATCTCCTGTTACATTTTCCTCACACTTAATTACCCATGATTGCACTTTAGAGATAACGTAGTTATTGGCTATCATTTTGGCTTGAAACCATATGTCATGTTTCTCTTTTTCATCAGTTGGTAACATACTTATTACAGATACATGAATACCCTTTGCTTCTTCACACATTTTCAGCAAGTCATTAAAAACACATTCAACCTGTACATTGTCATTTTTCTTCATACAGTATTGCAACACATCTCTTAACTTAGAAGCACATTTCGTCTTTCGTTTTGTAAACATTCCAGCTTTTCAGCAGACTGGAGCACTAACTGGGACATTTTCCGATCGGAGTACGGGGATTATGTTCTTGTGACTGGAATATCTGAGAAGCATAACAAGATACAAGCAGTGACCCTCCGCAATGTTATGGGCGCGGATTTCAGGCATGTCTACAGGCACAACTTGAATCTCACAGCTGATGAGAAGGACAACCGAAGGACAATTCTGAACGCGCTTGAGAGGTACTGTAAACCAGCAAAGAATGTGATCTATGAAAGATACTGGTTTGGATGCTGTAAACAAGATGAAAGTGAATCTGTGGATGCATTTGTCACAAGGCTTAGAGAGAAAGCGTCAACATGTGAATATGGAGCCCTAAAGGAAGAGGTGTTAAAATGGTGCTGGGAATCGCGAGTGAGAGTACCAGGCACCGTTTATTGAGAGAAAAAGATCTCAATTTTGTGACTGCAATTGAAATGTGTCGCGCTGCTGAACAAACAGATATAAGGATGAGAGTGATGGAAAATACTGGGTTGCATAGTACCCATAATGAGGCTGTACACTCTGCCTCGAGGCATCAAAATATGCAAATGAGAATTAAACGAGGGAGATATTGAATCAGGACAAAGCAGCAAAAACGAGTCAAATCTTTACATGATTGAGTCAGTCAGTGCAGTAGGCCAGTCTAATGAGAAAAAGTGGTTTGTCACTTTAAGGTTTAATGGCAAAGCACAAAGATGTCAATTAGATTCGGAAGCCACCTGCAACATAATGACAATAAAAGACAAGAAAAAGCTGGCTCCAAAAGCTAAACTTCGCGAGAGTCACGCCAGCCTCAGACTGTACTCAGGAGAAATAATAAAGTCATTAGGGATTTATGACATGGCATCCACAATCAATGGCATTAAGCACAAGCTCTCCTTCGAAGTTGTGGAAAAGGGACAGTTGCCACTTTTGTCGGGTGACACATGTGAACGCCTAGGCTTAATTCAGTTCACCATTCCAGAAGAAGTACACAAAGTGGACACAGTGCTCACAGCAAAGCACTTAAACACATCTTTGTAGTGGCTGACCACATCCTCTTTGGTTAACTCACCGGTGGATTCTTTGCCGAGAGAAGTCCACTTCGACCTGGATCCAGGTGACAACCCTGTGCAGTGTGCACCGCGAAATGTACCCATTGCCCTTAAAGCCACTGTGAAGGCTCAACTTGAAAAGTACGAGGCAGAGGGACATATTTCTACGGTGACAGAGCCTACCGATTGGATCAGTAACATGGTCATTGTGAGCAGACCACAAAAACTCAGAATCTGTCTCGACCCAAAGTTTCTGAACAAAGCGCTCCGTCGATCACATTACATCATGCCAACTTTAGAAGATGTCTTGTACAAGCATCCCAAAGCAAGAGTTTTCATGTTGGTCGACGCCAGGGATGCCTTCTTGCAGTGCAAACTGTACAATGAGAGCCGCTTGATGAATACATTTTGGACGCCATGGGGTAGGAAACGCTGGTTGAAGCTGCCCTTTGTTGTATCCGTTGCACCGGAGGTATATCAAAGAAAGCAACACGAACTACTGGCGGGCCTTGAAGGTGTCGAACCTATCGTTAATGACATTCTGGTAGTTGGGTGTGGCGAAACTGATGAGGAAAGCGAAAGGGATCATGACACCAAACTGACGGCACTGCTGGAACGCTGCAGAGAAGTTAAGCTGAGACTGGGACTAAATAAGTTCCAGTTCAAAATGACAGAGGTTTACTTTCATAGTCACATTCTCTCAGCAGCAGGACTCCAACCAGATCCAGAGAAAGTAAGGGACATTCTCGAAATGCCCAACCCCACTGATGCAAAAGGAGTTCAAAGACTAGTAGGGTTCGCAAACTATTTGGCTAAGTTCATGCCCCACCTTTCTACTGTGTGCGAGCCGCTTCAACGTCTGTTGGATAAAGACACTCCGTGGCTGTAATAGCTTCTGGTCATAATGGTGTGTTCAATAATACTCAGGTGATAATTCCTCAGTGTGTCTTTATTAACTTCACATGAGTTAGATAGAACATGAGCACTCACGTAACTTTACACCAGTAACTCCCAACACCTAATACAGTCCCCACTGTCCTTGCGCCCGTTACGTTAACCTCAAGTGTATTAATGCACGGCACTATATACTATAGTGGCACTGGCTTCCCAAACATGATGCGGCAATGAAAGAGCTCAAGTAATTAGCCACAACCATGCCAGTACTCCGATACTACGATGTTTCAAAGCCAGTCACCATTCAGAGTGATGCCAGTCAAAATGGCCTGGGCTGTTGTCTACTGCAGGAGGGCCAGCCTATTGCTTTCGCATCACGTGCACTCACACCCACGGAACAGAACTATGCATAAATTGAAAAGGAGTGCTTAAGCATTATTTTTGCCTGTCAGAGATTTCACCACTATCTGTATGGTCATGAAGTCATTACAGTAGAAACAGACCACAAACCGCTGATCTCCATTTTTGGTAAACCACTGCTCAGTGCACCGACGAGGCTTCGGGGCATGCTGATGACACTGCAGAGCTACAGCCTCTGTGTGGTGTACAAGCCAGGACAGCAGATGTACATCAGTGACACACTCAGCAGTGCTACGGCGGGCATTAAAGGCAAGGACAAATACAGGGGCGATTCTAGCATCTGACCTTTAGGGGTGCTCAGCCCCCAGTGCTGACAGTGGCAGTGGCACCTGTCTTGAATGAAATTAAAATCAATTTCTAAACTTTTTTCCCCCTCTAATCGACCAATAAACTATTATCTACCAATCCACAAGCACTGAAATTAAGATTTAGCTTAAAAACTAACAAGTTCCATGTCAATATGTAGACTTACTGCACGAGAAAAGATGTTTCTGGGTGTTGATGTTCTGGTGAAGTGTGGTGGTGGTGATAAGGTAGCTAGAAAAAAAATTACCCATAGGACCACGAGGCTCTTTGTCATTAGCTGCTACTGTGTTAGCTCACTGCAATTCAACTTCTGAACTACTCACACAAATAGGTACTCAAATGCAACAATACTCAAATTTACCATTTCATTTCCACATTATTTAATGACAGTCACCTTTTTATCTAAGAGACCTTCCTTTAATGATAAGACACAATCACATACATGTGACATTCAGCAAGAAATGTAACAAAGCCGGGATTGACACAAAGCCTCTGACAATCAATCAATTAATCAACAGAAAAATACTGGTCCAGTTCCAACAAAAATCTCCCTTTTGGCCAGAGGTGGAGCCAGACATTGTCAAGATCCGGGACGTAGCCCAGAGGGGGGTCTGGGGGCCCTCCCCCAGAAAAAAAATTACTGCAATTTCCTGTATTCTAGTGCATTTTAAGGTGACCTGTTTCACAAATCCTAACCCCATGATATAGATATAGAACACTATACAGTATGTCAGTATTAGCATGTTAGCATGTCCAGCCTCAGCTGCCACAGCTGCCATCTTGCTACAGGGTCCCTATGTTTCTCACACTATCAGGGAAGATATTGCCAATTGATCATCAGGCAACCAGCGTTACCCCCATATCAAGATGGCACTGATTAAACTGAGACATTCATTCCAATAGACCAGGAGTCTCAAACTCTGGTCCTCGAGGGCCGGTGTCTTGCATGTTTTAGATATTTCCCTCTTTCCCATGATTCAGTTTAACCCTTTAACTCCTGAGACTTTAGCAGTTCCACATAAAAAACAATTACACTAAGCAACAAAATTAAATAAAAAAACAGCTAAAGTCAACAATAAAATGAACACAAATGAAGAATAAACCAACAAAATAATTTGTAACATGAACAAAGTAAGACAAAAATGGAACACAATTAAAATAAAGTTAATTAAATAAAGATAAAATATTTATATTTTATCTTTTTATAAAAACCTTCAACAAAATTAACCAATAGTAGAAATGAATACTTGCAAAATTATAAGTAACATGGAAAAAAAATACCAAAAAAAGAACCATTATTGAAATTTGGTCCCAGCAGTTTTAATTTGGACTTTTTTTTTTTTAAATTAGTTGCATTTTGACTCAGTAAACAAATGATTTTTAGGAATATTTAAACTAAACCATTCATTCAGAATACATCAGTTCTGACCCTTAAGAGTTAATAATCAGCTCATCATTCTCTGCAGAACCTGTTAATGATGCAATGACTTTGAGGTGCAATGGAAGAAGGAATTATCTAATAATTCCTTTTTTGGCAAAATCTTCCATGTGTCCATTATGTGGAACTACTAAAGTCTCAGGAGTTAAAGGGTTAAACTGAATCATGTGAAAGAGGGAAATATCTAAAACATGCATCACACCGGCCCTCAGGGACCGGAGTTTGAGACCCCTGCAATAGACAGAGATAGTCAATGCAATGTGTTCTCTATTTTTGACCCCATGACATGAAAATAAACATTTTAAATGGAGAGACTTCCCACAAGGAAACTCTGTTTAATGGAAAGAAAATCTCTTTCAAATGAGTCCATATTTAACATACATATTTAACACTGAGTGAATATTAACACAACATAATACATACAATAGCAGAATGTAAAAATGTAAACTAAGGATCAGGGTTATAATAGTTTTGTATTTTTCTTTATAGTTTTGTTTGAATTAGTTTAGACTTGTTTCCCTCTAATTCAGTTAGTTTGAATGTGTTTTGAAGAGGTTTCCTAGTATTTATTAGTTATCTTTTTTATGAATACTTAGTTTTAGTTTTGTTTTTTCCCATATCTTTTATCTTTCTCACCATTCTATTCACAGAAAAGTGAGGTGTGGATCAGCTGGGTCAGGTTGAGGTTGGTTATTGACTGAGCAGAGACACAAACATATGGACAGTATGATAATAAACTCCCTATAGCAGGTTCAGCAGCAGTACATTATAAACCCAAATATTGCAAATAATGTAAACTACTGTAAAAAGGCTGTTTAAAATTCAAATCATATTTCCATATTCATATTCTAATGATGTGAATATGTTTTTCTTCCCTCATATCTGAACTTTATATTAGCTGCTGTAATTGTAGAATGTCTCCCATGGTGACATTTATTCTATTCTTAAAAAAATATATAGAAATAAATATAAACCAGTCCATCAGCAGTAAACCTGATGTTTTCACAGATGTCACAGTTTAATTAACTACAGTAGCATAATTAGCTAACTTTGCTTCATTTAATTTTTTCAGCTTCTGTTGCTAGTAACATAAAATTTTTTAACATTATAAAAGGCTACATACCTCTATAATTGGATTATTCTTCTGCCCCCTCTTTTCTTTGCTGTGAAACTGTGCAGGTGAGGGCTTGGAAGATCGTTTAATCCTGATAAATTCTGGTCCTTTACCTGGATATTTACTGCAGACGAGGCTAACACTAGGCTAAGCTAACAGCTGGCTAGGCTACATCTGTCTGACGCTGCGCTTTGCCGTTTACTTGAAAAGGACCCGACTTGAGGAAAAAAACAGTAAAATTCACTAAAGTAAATCCCAGTGCTGACTGCACTACTATGTCCCAGCTTTTGTCTGTTTGTTTTAGGTAGAGTTTAGAACAGAAGACTGTAAACCACAGACATGACTGACTGATGCGACCGAGTAAAACAGCTGGAGTGAAATAAATCAATAATAGTCCAACATCAACATAGACGAAAACAAAGTTAATTTTACCTATAATTTTTAAAATACGTGTAAATTATTTTTGTAGGCACAATACAGTTTTACTTAGTTATATTTTCCTTTTCATTGTAGTTTTTATTTATTTCTGTTAATGAAAATGATTTAATAATTTCCTTCGTTTTCGCTAACTTTGATTGTCACTAATAATGTGTTTGTTTTTTCCAATGGTTGAGGACATCTGACAAATGAGAATACTCTATGATACATTACTCTGTAGAATTAGAACACAGACTGGATCTGTTGGTGGGATGATATTTTTTTCTAGTTACAGGTCAAATTAAGAACGAGGGAAATTTGGGTTTTAATGTACGATTTCTGCCCATATATCAGTTTTAATATGTGTTGTATGGAGCATAGTAGCAACAGGGGTGACTTTATTTTTACGAGATCAAAGAAAAGATCAAGGGCTTTTGGCGTGAGGTCCGGGGCTTAAGTCCCCTCTCTCTGCCGATGGTGAGGAACCAGGGGGTGCTGAGCAGAATTTTAGGGGTGCTGAAGCACCCCTAAAAATAGCCTAAGCTCGCCCCCGGACAAATACTACCAGCATTACGCTATCTGCCTTCTCCAGGAAGTCCAAGAGGACCTTCAGTCACTGAACCAATGTCACAAGCCAACGACTGGAGCAGATAAGATGTCACACAGAAAAGGATGAGGGTCTACTGGCTCTGAGGGCTATCGTTGCAGCCGGCTGGTCAGACCTCAAAGAACAGGCTCCTGTGATCGTAAGAGCATACTCGCCCTATCATGATGAAATCAGTTCCCAAAATGGAGTACCGTCATCAAACGCTGCAAGGCTCAGTTTGCAAGACATGGACAACCAGACAGAGTCATTACGGACAATGGGCCACAATTTACCTCTGCTTTCACATGCTTCGCTAAAGAGTGGGAATTCGAGCATGTGACTTCCTCACCAAGACACCCTAAAGGAAATGGAAAAGCTGAATCTGCCGTAAAGATTGCAAAGAATCTCCTCCGTAAAGCCGCACGAGATGGAAGTGACCCTCTGAAGGCAGTGCTACACTGGCGGAACACTCCAACCGAGAACATGGACAGCAGTCCAGCGCAGCGTCTCATGTCCCGTCGCCTCAAGACTTCGCTACCAGTCTCTGACAAGCTCCTGGAACCAGCAGTAGTGACGGGGGTAACTGAGAAGTTTCACCACAAAAGACAGATTGCCAAGTCCTTCTATGACCGGTCAGCACAAGTTCTGCCAGAGCTGGAGGTAGGAGAAACTGTCCAGATGAAACCGCCTCCTGGTGAAACCTCTCATATCTGGAGAGCAGGGACCTGCCTCGGGAAGGTCGCACCAAGGTTGTACTTAGTGGACATTGAAGGTTCTGCGTATAGGCGTAACAGGGTTGATCTCAGAGTAGCAGAGCGAGGAGTTGCAGTTCAGTTAGAGGACCTGGAGAGTGTGCAAGATTTTAGACTAGATGAAAATGTTACTGAGGTTCATCCAAGTGAAACTGGTCCAAGTGGTAGTCTAGGACAGTTCTGGGCAGGACGTCTGTTACGTCCTCTAAAAAGTCTGGACCGGTAGTCTATTGTTCATGAGACAGTAATGTTTGTTTACTAGGGCTCTTTAGTATTGTTACGTTTACTTAAGAACAGGACAATGTTTATACTATGCATGGCAAAATGCGCATGCGCACGCCGTCCGTTGTTGTACGGCACCTTTGAATAAGCTTGGATATAAACCAGAGAGTATCACGCTAATGCTTTGTGTATTAATTTATTTAACATCATACATAAACAGGTTACCCACCCCAACTGTCACCAATGCATTGGATTTTAATCTATGTGCACACAAACTGAATGGCCATTCATTCATAGGTAGCGCTACACATACCTCTCATTGGGCGCCTTCACTACGAAGCATGCAGATTTTGCAGATTTTCGATAAGATGTAGGGTCATCTCCGCTGTGTTGATCCAAATATGTAGTGATGCTAAAGCAGCCCCCTGTAGCCTCGTCCTGGCTCCGTAGTCTTCCAGTAACTCCAGTCATATCGTACGATGAACAGCTGATCCGCTTCGGTAAATCTTGTTCCGTGTCGATGAGGTGAGGTACCAGTTTTGACTTTGGATATAGAAGCTAAGACTATCACTTGAAGCCCCTGAGGGTTGCTTGACTAGCGCCACCAACTTGACGCGCTTGCTCGGCAGGTGGACTGATATGTAGGTGGGAATGAACAAACGTAACGTCTTCTCTTCACTTGTTTATTGTGCTCACCGCAAGGTTAAAGTACGTCCAGCATCCGTTATCATAACGGAGATCATGTATGGAATGTAATTTTGTTTCACATCGTACTGAATAACCTGTTTAGCGAACCAATTTCTCTCCTACCTGGCAACCTGCTGATCTCTGATCTCTGCGCAAGTGCCTGCACGCGCGAGGTTTAAGCACACTGAGTGACAGACTGTGACAGACAGAGACGGAAAATTTAGCCTAGTAAGAAGAAAGTAAAATATATGTGTAAATTTCAGTTAAGCTGGACAGAAGAGTATCCGGTCACACGTAGCCATATAGATAATAGTCATGCCTTCTGCAAGGTGTGTAGGACAGATTTTAATATTGGTCACGGGGGGAGAAATGATGTAGCTCAACATCCAAAATCTCAAAGACACATCCGTGCAGCTGAGGCACAAAAGGGAACGCTGCGAATTACAACATTCGTGGCCAGAGGACAGACGGAGGCAGAGCAAGTTATTCAGGCAGAACTAAAAATGGCAATGTTGATAGCGAAAAAAAACATGTCCTTTTCCTTCTGTGACGACTTCACCACCAGTGTGGCCTCTATGTTTCCAGACTCGGCACTTGCGCGAAAGTATTCATCCGGAACGACTAAGACCACACAACTAATCAAAGGTAAGTTCAATGTTGCTGGCTGCTAGTGCTAGTGCTAATTTAAAAAAAACCATGGCGGCAGGTTAGTGGAAGAGATGGAGAGTTGTGGTAACTTTTTCCGTGGGTAAATCATCTATCATCATCTTAAAAACATTTGCCTACTTTTGTCCCAAACACAACGGTCACCGCCGCTGCAAAAATCTCCCGGATTTTGAAACTCAAATGTTGGCAGGTATGCCGTTATGTGATAATCCAGTTCAAACAATAAAAGATACGGTAGAAAGTCCCCCACACATGCTAGCAAAGCGGTCAAAACTGTATGGGTCCTTTCCGTCAGGCAACACCTGTCACCTGAACAAACGTTCTGCCCTATATTGCCATGAACCCATTCACATAGTAACGCCCCCCAATAGACAATTACGTCATTGCAAGACACAAAAGGAAAAAAACTGGCTCTTACAATTATGATAGTATTTATAGGTTATTATTATGATAGTATTCATAGGTTATTATCATGATAGTATTTCTGGGTTATTATGATAGTATTTACATGCTTTTATGATAATATTCATAGGTTATTATGATAGTATTTATAGGTTATAATTATGATAGAATTTATAGGTTATTTTGATAGAATTTACATGTTATTATGATAGTCTTTATAGGTTATTATGATAGTATCTATAGGTTATTATTAGGGATGTCCCGATATGACTTTTTCACTTCCCATACGATTCCAATATTGGAGCCTTGAGTATTGGCCGATACCGATATCAATACGATACCATATAGGCACGAATCATACAAATATTTATTCCTTATTTTGTTGTGTGGAATGTTTGATAAAGTGATGCTACTGTTACTGATGTTGTAGTGATATAACAGGAAACAATAGTCAGCAACAGTAGGTATAGGAAAAACTGACCCATTTATTATTAACCAATTGGTTACATAACTTTTAACCTTCAACATAAGAGTATTACCTCAACAAATCCAATAAAAACAAAATGTTATAAAGTGCAAAATAACCACTGTTTACCAACATCATTATACAATTGAATAGAATAAATTAAATTTTAAAGTGCAACAATTAAAGTACTTTTTTTTTACTGTCAGCATATGTTGGAAACAACTGTGGGCACGGCCAGGGCGGGTTGCTGAAGCGAGGTTTGTTGCTTGCCTTGCTGCTCTCGCTAAAATCCCCATGTTCTTTTTTGTGGTGTTTTTTCAAATGTGCGATGAGGTTCCTTGTATTGAACCTTCCCGGTTCTGTCCCTCCATGGGACACTTGCGCTTGACAAATGTTGCATTTGTTCGAGTTTACGGTAAAATACCTCCATACAGCCGACATCACTACACCTTACTGCAGGCACACACGTTATCGTTGTTGTGATCATGTGGGCTGTGCATGCTGGATCAGAGACGCTCTTCTTCCGTGGCCGGCACCAACGTTAATTAAGGGGCATTACTGCCACCTACTGTGTTGGAGTGTGATCAAACCAGAGTCACCTATTATAGAAGTGCTGGAGCGGTAAATGGACAGCTTATATCGGAGTGTTTATATCGGAGTTTTTAGATTCAGTCCGATGAAATCCAATATTCACTTTTTTGGCTGATATCGGACTGATTTCCGATATCAATATCGGATCGGGACATCCCTGGTTATTATTATGATAGTATTTACATGTTATTATGATAGAATTTATAGGTTATTATAATAGTATTTATAGGTTATTATGATAGTATTTATAGGTTATTATTATGATAGTATTTTACTGATGTGACTCATTTTGATCTGTATGTGGAACCTGAAATTAAATTCTCAGTAAATTCCCTGTCATTCAAGTTATCCCAGGGGCCAGACTGGACCCTTAATTTGATTCACTTAACTAGATGTGTTTATGTGTGACCTATTGAAGAAGACTTTTTAAGTACTCTGATGCAGACTCTGTAAACTGACAGGCTTTAGGACCTGGGAGTTTTACAGCGTAATCGCCCACCAGAGCTGAGGAAAGGCAAAAGGAGAGAGACAGGAGAAAGAAAGATGAGGAGGAGAGGAGGTGGAGAGAGGGAGTGAGCGGGCAAGAGAGAGCTGCAGCAGTATTTGAAAAAGTCAGGGAAAACAAAAGTTGAAGAGGTTTTAGGGTGGACTGCATCTGCAACAAGGATTAATAGAAGAAAGAAACAACCTTTTCTGACAGAGAGAGAGAGAGAGAGAGAGAGAGAGAGAGAGAGAGAGAGAGAGAGAGAGAGAGAGAGGTGCATGATGGGAGAGGAGAGAGAGTGTGTACAAGGGGGGAGGGGGCTCTTTGACACGTTACTGCTGTTACTGCTGCCAGCTTTCACAGGTGTAGTAGACGAGTACGCAAGGATGGAGTTCAGCTGCTAACCTCAGTCCTGGGGGGTAGGTCTTTTCTAACCTGAGTCCTAGTCCTGTCAGGGGGGGTGTATTCTAATCTCAGTCCTGGTCTAGTCCTGGTCTTTTCTGCTCAGACCATCACACACTTAATATAAGTAAAGCAGCTGTGATGTGGCTCAGTGTGTAACAGTCCTCAGTCCTGTGAATGTTCTGGGATTCGGATGCTGCCCCCCCACCACAGACACAACCCCCATCAGCAGCTTTTACTTTTTCCAGAAGACTCATCATCCTAAGGACAGGACGGAGGAGGATCTGAGTTTTCAGCCTAAAGGTGAGAAGAACTATTTTCCTTTGTCTCAGAACAAAATAAAACCCCTGTTTGATTCATGTGGATTCTGTGTGTGTGTTTGTATTCCTTCCTTTATGGGGACATTGGTATGTTTACACAATCACACCATGGTGACCTCTGACACTATGGGGACCAAAATTCAGGTCCCCACGAGGGTTAAATATAAATAAAGGTCCTCATTAGGAAAATAGAAATGATGTGGCGGTATAAATCCATTAATTTGCATTTTTTAGAAAGTCCCCATAAAGCATGAGGGAAACAGGTGTAAAGCAAAACATGTATTTTTCAAAGATTTGATGATGTGGTTCCTTTTATCATTTTTATTTTTTATTATTTATTATTTAAAATATCTATTATTATTCATTTTATTTTTTTATTGTTTAAATTATGATTTTTTATTTAATCATTCATTTTTATTAATTTATTACATTTAATTCAGTTTTCTAATTTACTGTATTACTGTTATTATTTTTGTAATTATTATTATTATTATTTTTTAAAGATGTTTACACTCACTACCCAATCGCTACTTGATTACAAACTTGGTCCTCATGAGACATGTAAACGAGCGTGTGTATGGGGGGTGTATGGTGTGTTTGCCACTGAGTTCATTATTGATTTGTTCGATTTTTTCCTCCACATTTGACAGTTTAATGAAAGTAAAGTATTAAGTATTATTATTCTACTAAAAGTAGAATAATAACAATCTGTCTTTTTAAAAACTGCAGATAATGATAGAATAGAATATGTGGTGTCACAGTGGTGCAGTGTTTAGCACTGGTGCCTCACAGACAGAAGGTTGTTGGTTCTATTCACACACCAGATCTTTTTGGTGTGCGAATCCAGCTGTGGCTCAGCTGGATTTTATAATGTTAAAAAAAGTTTGATGTTACTAGCAACAGAAATGGAAATGAAGCAAAGTTAGCTAATTATGCTACTGTAGATAATTAAACTGTGACATATCTGTTAAAACATTGATTTGAATTTTAAACAGTATTTGTGTTTTTTACAGTAGTTTACATTATTTGCAATATTTGAAAGGGATAATACATGGAACACGAGTTACTATCAGAAAAATATTCGGCGTCGGAGTGTTCTTCGCCCCGTCGGGGAATATTTTTCTGATAGTAACTCGTGTTCCATGTATTATCCTGCTTATTCTACGGGTTATTACAGTTTTTTACTGTCTCTACTCTAACAGACAAGTGTTGTGAAATAGGCAGGGCAGACAGAAGGGGGGTGCAGAGAGTTTTAGGGGGAGAAAAGAGAAAGACAGATGTACACAGTCAGGTCGGCGACTGGAGCAGGTGTTGTCCCGTTCCTGCAAATAAATTCTGAAAACGAAGCTCACTGAAACCACTCCCTGATTTCTAAAAACCAACATAGAGGAGTTAACTGAGGGGTAAAATACTTACTTTGGCCCTGGAGATTCTGTAGATGAGATGAGGACGGATATTTCCCCTGATTTCCTGACTACGGTCAGGATAACATCAGGATAGGTTAACATTGGATAAGCTAGCATTTACAACCAAGCTAATATTTACTTTAAAAGTGGCCGAACTACCTGCGGAGTGATATGGTACAGTGAATCTGAAGTGACAAAACCCGTTGCCATGGGCAGCGGGCGTTAACGGCGCAGCGGGCGGTTATCGAAAAAAATCCGCCCGCTGACGTCATTCAAAGTGAACGGGACGTTCTAGAGGGACATAGAATAAGGATTTATAACGTACTGCTGCTGAACCTGCTATAGGGAGTTTATCCATCATACTGTCCATATGTTTGTGTCTCTGCTCAGTCAATGACCCACCTCAACCTGACCCAGCTGATCCACACCTCACTTTTCTTTGAATAGGATTGTGAGGAAGGAAAAAACAAAACGAATACTAAAACTAAGCATTCAGGAAAAAAGATAACTAATAAAAACTAGCAAATCAGTTCAAAACACATAAAACTAACTGAATTAGAGCAAAACAAGTCAAAACTAACTAAAACAAAACTCTAATGAAAAATCCAAAACTATTATAACCCTGATCCTTAGTGTACATTTTAACATTCTGCTATTTTATTTATAATGTTGTGTTCATACTCACTCAGTGTTAAATATGTATATTAAATATGTACTCATTTACAATACATTTTCTTCCCATTAAACAGAGTTTCCTTGTGGGAAGGAAACGTCTCAATATCTTCATTTAAAATGTTTATTTTCATGTCTTGAGGTCAAAAACAGAGAACACATTGCTTTGCTTTATATAGGGGTAACGTTGCTTGCCTGATCATCAATTGCCAATATCTTCCCTGATAGTGTGAGAAACATCGGAACCCTGTAGCAAAATGGCAGCTATGGCACCTGAGGCTGGACATGCCAACATGCTGATATACTGTATATACCAGAACGGCCGGAGTAGCTGTGGCTCAGTTGGTAGAATGGGTCGCCCACTGGCCAAGAGCTTGGCGGTTCGCGTCCCGGCTCTGGCTGCCCACATATCGACGTGCCCTTGAGCAAGATACTGAACCCTGACTTAGGCCCCTAGTAGACTGACCTAAGACCTTAGAAACCTACCGGTGTATGAGTGTGTGTGAATGGGTGAATGTGAAGCTAATGTAAAGCGCTTTGAGCACCATGAAGGTGGAAAATTCCTATATAAGTGCAGACCATTTATCAATGTCATGGGGTTGGGATTTGTGAAACAGATCACCTTAAAATGCACCCGAGTACAGGAAATTGCATCTAAGTAGTACTTTTTTCTGGGGGAGGCCCCGCAGACCCCCCTCTGGGCTAAGTCCCAGATCTTGACAATGTCTGGCTTTGTCTCTGGCCAGATGGGAGATTTTGGTTGGAACTGGACCACTATTTTTTAGAAATCAGTTCAAATTTCATTCAAGACAGGCGGCACTGCCACTGTCAGCCCTGGGGGCTGAGCACCCCTAAAGGTCAGATGCTAGAATCACCCCTGGTATGTCCAAAGATGTTTATCCTGGTATAATTTGAGCCACTGGTGGTATACGGTATATATGATGGTATAGTAATTTTGTAGGATACTGTACATAAATAATAAATAAAGTAAAAATGACACCACAAAAGTTTGTTAGTGGTCATATCGCTCCAAGTGCAGTCTTTTATATTTGTCCAGACTTTCTTCATATTCATAATACAACACATCTCAATGGTAGCAATCACTGTAGCAGCACTTAGCATGCAACAGTAATGTTCGCAAAATCTCTAACAAAATAGTTTGTAACACTGAACAGTCATTTTTGTTGCTAACACCAGCTAGATACCATGACTAATAGTAACTCAACTGGATATAGTAACATACAGTTATTAAGTCTGGTGCAGTGTGTTAGATTTAAAGCTGTCATTCCATGGTTATTTCATTAATATTACTGTCTACTCCATTGTTATTGAATACATTGTGTGTTGGTTCCATTTAAAGTAAAACGTTCAGATTGTTTTGTTTCAAGCTGTTTTTTCACGGTAGAAAAACTACTTGAGGTCGAACAACAGAGTCTAACGGTACTTCCTCATACATGACACTTTGACGAGGCATCTCTGATTGGCTCAGAATGCGTGAGGGAACATCCAGCCTCCCCTCTCACTGTGTATGTGTTTACCTTTACCAGAGTAGCATCCAGCTAGCTTTCCTGCCGTTGCTTGTTCTGAAAACAGCCAGGAAAAACAAGGCTTTATTTCCACAGAGAGCACATGAACCAGTTTGATCCAACATTTTTTCCAGTTTGTGCAGCAGCTACTGTGGTGGAGTCTTCTCTTGTAGATGCTAATTCAATTCAATTCAATTCAATTTTATTTATAAAGCCCTAAATCACAACAAAGTCGTCTCAGAGGGCTTTACAAAAACATAATCAACTACAGAAATACATGAAAAGTCCCAGGCATCCCCTGTCCTTAGACCCTCCTTCTCGGCAAGAAAAAACTTCCAAACCCAGTGGGAAAAAGAAGAAATCTTGAGGAGAACCACATTGAAGGAGAGATCCACTCCCATGGACGGACAGGCTATAGATGAACGTCCATGTATAAATGCAGGAAGGGGGGGCTGGTCCAGACAGGCAGGGGCGGTGGTCCGGGGTCACAGGTCAGCACAGGCGAGATACTCCAGATCCTGTCGTCCATGGCTCCCGTGCAGGCACTGTCAGGAGAGCCACCACTCCCCCCAGGGGGGGAGGGGGGAAAGGGGACACCAGGTGACTAGTCATGAACAGACTTGGTATGAAAGATAGGTTATAAAAATGACAGAAACAGATGTGAGGAAGAGAAAGAGAAGAAAGAACTCAGTGTCTGTACTTCCCCCAGCATTCTAACTCCTAGGGCAGCCTAGACTGAACTGTGACTCATACATCATGTATACATGATATATGAGTCACATAATTTTTAACTAACCTGACCATAGGCTTTCTCAAACAGGAATGTTTTAAGCCTAATTTTAAATGTAGAGACTGTTTCGGCGTTTTTAATATTAAAGGGAAGCTGATTCCATAAGACAGGGGCCTGATAACTAAAGGCTCTAGCTCCTACTGTACTTTTAGAAACCCTAGGAACTTTCAGTAAACCTGCATTCTGAGAACGAAGGGTTCTATTGGGTTGGTACAGAACCAGATCATCTTTAAGATAAGAGGGGCCCATACCATTAATGGTTTTATATGTAAGGAGGAGGATTTTAAATTTAATTCTAGACTCAACTGGAAGCCAGTGAAGGGTTTGGAGCACAGGCGTGATGTGTTCTCTTCTATTTGATCCTGTTAATAATCTTGCTGCTGCATTTTGAACCAGTTGCAAGCTTTTTAGGGAATATTTAGGACATGCTACAAGTAAGGAGTTACAATAATCTAATCGTGATGTAACAAATGCATGAATTAATTTTTCTGCAGTCGTTTTAGACAGAATATTCCTAATTTTGGCTATGTTGCGCAGGTGAAAGAAGGCTGTTCTGCAAGTTTGTTTGATATGCATTTTGAATGAAAGATCTGGATCAAATAAAACTCCTAAATTTTTAACTGTGGCACTGGGTGTTACACTTAAGTTGTCCAGAGTAACTATCTGGTTAGTTAGGGAGTCTCTCGCATCTTTAGGACCAATTATAACGACTTCAGTTTTTTCAGGGTTCAGTAAAAGATAATTGGCACTCATCCAAATTTTTATGTCTTGTACACAAGTACTTAGTTTATCTATTTGCCTGGTCTGGTCAGGTTTAATCGATAAATATAGCTGTGTGTCATCCGCGTAACAATGAAAATTAATGCCATGATTTGTAATGATGTTACCTAAAGGGAGCATATATAGTGTAAACAAAATAGGCCCAAGGACTGACCCTTGAGGAACGCCATAATTAACTCTGGAGGACTGCGATGATTGTTTGTTGATGTGAACAAATTGGTAGCGATTAGATAAATATGATTTAAACCAGCAGAGGGCTGCTCCTCTAATACCTATATCATATTCTAATCTGTGCACTAAGATACTGTGGTCGATGGTGTCAAAGGCTGCACTAAGGTCTAATAACACCAGGACCGATATTAGTCCGATGTCAGCGGCTAATAATAAGTCATTAGTAACTTTAACTAACGCCGTTTCAGTGCTATGATGGGCACGAAAGCCAGACTGAAACTGTTCAAATAAACTATTATCTTGCAGGAATTGGCATAGCTGTTTAACTATTACTCGTTCTAAAACCTTTGACAGGAAGGGCAAATTGGATATAGGCCTATAATTGGCTAAAATGTCAGGATCTAGGGTAGGCTTTTTCAGAATTGGTTTAATAACAGCATATTTAAATGACTGTGGCACATATCCAGTAATTAATGAAGTGTTAATTATATTTAGGACAGTGCCAATAATTAGGGGCAGAATCTCTTTAAAGAGTTTTGTTGGGATTGGATCTAAGAGGCAGGTGGCTGATTTGGAAGACATGATAATAGAAATGACATCAGTTTGGTCTACAGTGGTGAAATTATTTAGTGTTACAGAGGGATTTTTAAAAAGGCCTAGGTTTGAAAGCGCTACTTTTTCTGATCTAATATTTGGGAGAAATGTGTCTATTTTCTCTCTAATAGTTGATATTTTATTGTTAAAGAACTGCAGGAAATCATCAGGATGGAGCGTGGATGGAATAACTGGTTCCACGGAGGTGTGGCTGTTTGTCAGTTTGGCTACAGTACTGAAGAGGAATCTAGGATTATTCTTGTTTTCTTCTATTATGGATGAGTAATATCTAGTTTTGGCTGTACGCAAAGCTTGCTTATACTTTATTAAGCTATTTTTCCAGGCATTGAGAGAATCTTCTGAATTGGATCGCCTCCATTGCCTCTCTAATTTACGTGTTGCTTGTTTAATGGAGCGAGTGTCAGCGTTGTACCATGGGGAGGTTAATCTAATCTTAATAGTTTTTAACTTTTTAACTAATGCTAATGCTACTTCACATTCACTGCAATGGGGGATGGGTAAAACCCCACATTGGTGATGCTAAAGTCCATCTGATCAGACAGACAGACAGACCGGCTTTTTCTGGGTCCCTGGTTCCTCTTGTTGCTTTCTGTGAATGCGGTATGCAACCAGTGGAGGTGACAAACCACTTTCAAAGGCAGCATGTGTTGGTAAGTCTGGGTGACCCATCAGATTCCAAAAGGAGCATGGAAAAGTGGTTTTCAGCGGAATGACACCTTTAAGGCAGTGTTAACGTTTAGCACAATTGTTTTGTTGTCATCATAATCTCTATGGTTGTCATGACTTTGGGTGTTAGCTTGTTAGCTACGGTATATATGACGGTATAGTACTTTTGTAGGATACTATACATAAATAATAAATAAACTATAACTGACACCAGAACAGTTTGTTAGTGGTCATATAGCTCTAAGTGCAGTCTTTAATATTTGTGCAGACTTTCTCTGCACTTTCTTTCACGTTCTCTGCTGAAGTTTCTCACACATGCTTCTCTTATGTGGTACTGGTGAGAATCAAGTTTTGGTTTGCTAATATTCCGTTTATTCCAATATGCAAGTATTGCAACATGAATACAGAGGCAATGTACTTTGTTGGTTTGTTGATTTATATACGTGTGTTACCAATGGCTTTTCTTTTTAGTCATATGTACAGTATAGGTGTTTAGTATAGCCTAATTTCACTTCTGTTAGACACCATGCACAGCCGCTTTAGAAAAAAGTCTGTGGTACGTGGGCATGGCGCAAATCTGACATGTGACATCATCACCATTGGTCCCAAAATGCTGACCCCCCCTGAAGTTGGAGTGATAATTTGATCACTGCCCACAGCTCAAATTTTTCTCTTTGTACATGTACATATTTTTTCTACAGCAAAGTATAATTTTACAAAATGTTTGAAATTAAATATTTTGTGTATTTGTATTTGATTCACTATGATCTGTAAGTTATAATGAACATGTGAAAATGATAAACAGAAACATAATATTGTTAAAATTAGGCATCATTTGTTATTCACATTATTTGAAAGGATAGTTTGACAATGTAAACATTTCCATTCTTTCATGTGACTTTTTTCACTCTAAAATATAGAGACATTTTTGGACTTCATATTATTTATGTTATTATTTCACTGGTTCAGCCTGATTCAGTCAAATGTAGCTGAATGTGGCGCCTGAACTAAAATGAGTTTGACACCCCTGCTGTAAATGCACCCAATTGTAATCAAATAGGTAATTAGCATTGTCAGTCCCCCTGTGATAAAATTAAACAACAAAGAATCATAAACATGAATTAATGGACGCACAACAGTTAACAATGTTAACATAACACAGGACATGTAGTTTAGGTGAGAGAAAAAAAACAAAAAAAAAAAACAGATGGAATAATTTACAAATATACAGATAAAATTTGGAATGGATGGTATGTCCAAAAATGTTTATCCTGGTATAATTCGAGCCACTGGTGGTATACTGTATATATGACGGTATAGTACTTTTGTAGGATACTACACATAAATAATAAATAAACTATAACTGACACCAGAACAGTTTGTTAGTGGTCATATAGCTCTAAGTGCAGTCTTTAATATTTGTGCAGACTTTCTTCATATTCATAGCACAACACATCTGAATGGTAGCAATCACTGTAGCAGCACTTAGCATGCTAATGTTAGCAAAATCGCTAACAAAATTGTAACTGTGAACAGTCATTTTATTTGCTAACACCAGCCAGATACCATGACTAATAGTAACTAAACTGGATATAGTAACATACAGTTACTAAGGCTGGTGCAGTGTGTTACATTTAAGGCAGTGTTAACGTTTAGCACAATTGTTTTGTTGTCATCATAAACTCTATGGCTATCATGACTTTGGCTGTTAGCTTGTTAGCTCGCTTTTCAGACACCCTGTAAATTAAATTGTTAAGTCCTGAATGGAAATAAGTTGGTATCATGTACAATTATAACCAATAGTACACTACATAAACTATATATTTTATTTTGTAGCTTGTTTAAACTAAATGTTTCTGCTAACATAGTATGTAGGAAGACTGTAGTGCTAGTTGCTTCTTACAGGCAGCTGGTGGACATTTGAAACTTTGCATTACTGCCATCTACAGGATGAATGATAGAATGATATGGAAAAAATCGCTACCATGGCCAAAAAATATCTCATAAGGTATGATACCTTGCATACCACCCTTTCCTAATTTTCACCATTACAACTTACTGATAATCTACACAAGCAAACAGATTAACCCTGTGTTTGACCTGGACACAGGTTATAGCAGCTGATGGACATTCGAAACTTTGTACTACTGCCATCTACAGGACGGACGGTAGAACCGTATCAAAAAAAATCTCCACAGACAAAAAAAACCTCATAAGGTATGTTGCCTCGCATACCACTAATTTTTTCTCTTCGCTATCAAACAAAAATAAAAATGAATTTTGTTATTGCTTTCTTTTTCTCCCTGTGCACCTGCTTCCACAATTTCATTCTTATTATTTACTCCAACATCCGAGCAACACCCCCCCGCCCCCTTTTAACAAACACAGAAAGCACACATCCATGTCCTCATTGTTTATGTTTGCACTGTTCTTCACTACGAACCCTGTGTGTGCACTCACATTAAACTGAAGCACATCTATGCAGGGCTTGTGAAATCACATGCAATCTGATGTGGAAGTCTTCCAGCCGAGGATAACTTGAGAGTGAAATGTAAAATCTGAACAAGAACAGGGATATACAGTGTCGTCTCTGTGTCAGGAATCCTAATTAAGAGATTTAAGTGAACATATATATGTGTGTAAGTTGTAGGTAATTAGCAGCTCACAAACACACCCTCCTTTTGTGATGATACGATAACATCATGTAATACATCATCTGCTGCATTAAAGAAGTTGGTGACAGGTTAATTAGCTTGCACAGCTCATTCTTAGACACTTGTGAGAGTTTTTTTTTTTTTTTACTCAATGTGATTCTTTAAAGGTTCAGTGTGTGGTATTTAGTTAGCCTACCCTAGCCGCGCTATCCCTATTGATTCCATGTATGGGTCTAGTGGTGTTTCATAGTCAGGGGAGGCGGGGCTACAAGGTTGTCTTTCAAATCCCTCTGTATGCAAATAGGACTCTACTACAACCAATCAGCCTAATCTTTAGGATGACGTAGTTAGAGCGCCGGAAAGTTGACGGAGTACAGAGAAAGTTAGGAATGATTAAACAAAATGGTGGATTATGGAGCATAATGACTGTTGTCGCTTCTGCAAAAAGAATTTTCCTCACATTCTTCACCCATCTTTGATAAAAGGAGATCTACACCTGTTGTTGTCCTTCTATGGTTGTTTACGCTTGTTTCTCTCCAAATCATTGCAGCGTCACTTTGTTACACCTACCCTCTTAATCTATACTTCACTTTGATTGGGTGACCAGTTTCAAGGAAATCTAACCTAAAGTTACACTGAGGGAACCGAGACTACAACAGTACATTTGCTGCCGTTAGGGGGTGGCTAGTGCGGCTAGACTAGTATTTAGTGAAATCCTGTGGTTACCCCCCCTCCCTCTCTCTCTCTCTCTCTCTCTCTCTGTTTTTTTGATAAATCCCACCCTGGCTACTTGTACTGTATATGCCCATGTAAATTCAAGTATTGATTGAGCTATAGCATGATATGTCTCTGCGGAGAAACACACACAGTGATGACAATAATCTCTCCTACCCAATGTTGGGTCAGATTAATTAATAAATATGGGTAATGTTTTGTACATATATCCAGTGGAAAATCAACTATTGATCCAACTAGGTACATGTGTTTTACTGGGGAATCAATGTTGTAGAGGATGACAGTGTTTCCATGGTAACTACAGAGCCTCTGAATGGGTCATATATCTGATGACAATGAAAACATGACAAACTGCATTTTACACCAATGTTCTCCATCTGTTAATAAGATTAGTGGGTCTGTGGGTGTGCAGTGGGTTCATACACATTCTGACACACTGAGTCTTTTAAGGTGGAATCCTAACCTCATCTATATCTGCCTTCTTAGGTTAATTAAAGTCTAAGCCGAGCGTCATTTCAGTGGTTTTACTTGCGTACATCTGCTTCTTGTCCTCACATTGGAGGTGAATGAGCAGAAAATGTGTCAGCAGATTTAATCAGCACTAAGAGATTAACACAGACGAGCACGTGCAGACAGATGCAGGTCATTGTTATTGTTTACGCTGCCATATTGGTGTAATCATCCGCTCATTTCAACAGCCGTTATTACTGAGTCTGTGCGCGTCCCGGGAAGCGTCGTGGCAATTTTAACTCCTGCTTTAAAGCCAACGTGACCTGGAGAATCAGACAAATCATTATCCCTTGCCAAGGTTTGATATGAAAACAAATAACAGTGAGCACCTGTGCCAAGAAGAAGCGTACAGGAACAATTCCATTTTAACACCTCACTATTACTCCTCCACTTTATTAAATTTTTTAATAAGCTTTTAGAACATTTATGCATTTTAAACTTTTCCAAAAGACTCTAAACCACAGCTTTACACCATCTCATCAACTAGTAAATCATTTTTTCAATACATTTTCTGAACCTGTTTGCTCCTCCACTTTATTTCATTTTTCTTTATTTAATTGGGTTAGGGTTGGGGTTAGGGTTAGGTTTTATGCATTTTAAATTTGCCAAAAGACCCTAAACCACAGCTTGAATGGTTCTCAGCAACTAGTAAATCCTTTCTTGAATATATTTTCCAAATTTTTTCTTACTATTTTTCTTACAATTCCATTTTAAGACATATGGTTACTTCACTTTATGTCATTTGTCTGTATTTTATGGCCTTTGATGTCATTTATGCATTTTAAACTTTGCCAAAGACTACAAATGGCAGTTTTACTGCATGTTTTCTTACTATTTTATATACATATATATACACATATACACACATATATATATATATATATATATATATATATAAATGTTCCTCTCGACCCACCTGGGCGATGTCTCCTTCAGACTCGGGTCCTCTACCAGAGGCCTGGGAGCCTGAGGGTTCTGCGCAGGATCTTAGCTGTTCCTGGCAATGCGCTCTTTTGTACAGAGATCTCTGATGTTGTTCCTGGTATCTGCTGGAGCCATTCCCCCAGCTTGGGGGTCACTGCCCCTAGTGCTCCGATCACTACTGGTACCACTATTGCCTTCACACTCCACATTTTCTCTAACTCCTCTTTCAGCCCTTGGTATTTCTCAAGCTTCTCATGTTCTTTCTTTCTGATGTTGCTATCACTGGGGGCTGCTACATCTATCACCACCACTGTCTTCTCATGTTTATCCACCACCACAATGTCAGGCTGATTGGCCATCACCATCTTGTCAGTCTGGATCTGGAAGTCCCACAGGATCTTGGCCTGTTTGTTCTCTGTCACCTTTGGGGGGTTCTCCCATCTTGACCCTGGGACCTCCAGTCCATACTCTTTACAGATGTTCCTGTACAGCAGGGGTGTCAAACTGCGGTCCTCGAGGTCCGGTGTCCTGCATGTTTTAGATGTTTCCCTCTTCCATTACACCTGGAGGCCATTGCATCATTATCAGTCTGATGAGGAGCTGATTATTAACTCTTTATGTGTCAGTGCTGATGCATTCTGAATGGATGATTTTGTTTAAATATTCAGAAAAATCCAACCATTTTCCTTTTAGTTTTGTGCATGGACAAGGTGCCAAAAAGCAAGCAAGATTATTTTTTTTTATTTATTTTTTATTTAAACATTTTTTAAAGGCAAAATTAAAATAGCTGGGACCAAATTTCAATTGTAGTTTTCTTTCCATATTATTTGTCATTTTGTTTATTTTTCTAAAAAAAAAATTTATTGTAATATTTTTCTTTGATTTTCTGCCATTTGTGTCTTACTTTGCTCATGTTACCAATTATTTTCTTAATTCTCAGGAGTTAAAGGGTTAAACTGAATCACATGGAAGAGGGAAATATCTAAAACATGCAGGATACCAGCCCTTGAGGACTGGAGTTTGACACCTGTGCTGTACAGTATGTTCTCTACCTGGTTATGCCTCTCCATGTATGCCTTGCCTGCCAGCATCTTACACCCTGCTGTGATGTGCTGGACTGTTTCAGGGGCTTCTCTACACAGCCTACACCTGGGGTCCTGTCTGATGTGGTAGACCCCGGCCTCTATTGCTCTGGTGTTCAGGGCTTGTTCTTGTGCAGCCATGAGTAGTGCCTCTGTGCTGTCCTTTAGTCCAGCCTTTTCCAGCCACTGGTACGTCTTTTCCATATCAGCCACTTCCTCAATTTGCCGATGGTACACGCCATGCAAGGGTTTGTCCTTCCATGATAGCCCCTCTGGTTCCTCGACCTTACTGGGCTTTTGTTGCCTGAGGCATTCACTTAGCAGTTGGTCATTCGGGGCCAATTTCTTGATGTATTCCTGGAGGTTCGCTGTTCCCTCCTGGACAGTAGTTCTGACACTTACTAGTCCTCGGCCCCCTTCTTTTCGCTTAGTGTACAGCCTCAGGACACTGGACTTGGGGTGGAACCCTCCATGCATGGTAAGGAGTTTCCTTGTCTTGATATCAGTGGCTTGTATCTCTTCCAGTGGCCAGGATATTATCCCAGCTGGGTATCTGATTACTGGCAGGGCATAGGTGTTGATGGCCTGGATCTTATTTTTGCCATTCAGCTGACTTTTCAGGACCTGCCTTACCCTCTGTAGGTATTTGGCTGTGGCTGACTTCCGAGCTGCCTCCTCATGATTACCATTTGTCTGTGGGATCCCTAGGTATTTGTAACTTTCCTGCACATCTGGGAGTGGTGGCTCTCCTGACAGTGTCTGCGCAGGAGCCATGGACGACAGGATCTGCAGTGTCTCGCCTGTGCCGACCAATGACCCCGGACCCCCGCCCCTGCCTGTTTGGACCAGCCCCCCCCCTTCATTCATAAATGGATGTTCATCTATAGCCTGTCCGTCCATGGGAGTGGATCTCTCCTTCAATCTGGTTCTCCTCAAGATTTCTTCTTTTTCCCACTGGGTTTTGAAGTTTTTTCTTGCCGAGAAGGGGGGTCCAAGGACAGGGGATGCTTGGGACTTTTCATGTATCTCTGTAGTTGATTGTGTTTTTGTAAAGCCCTGTGAGATGACTTTGTTGTGATTTAGGGCTTTATAAATAAAATTGAATTGAATTGAATTGAACACTTTTGTTTTTGCTCCCATTTTTCACGAGATGGACTTAAACATCTAAAATTCATTCCAGATACACAATATTACCATTTCTCTCAAACATTGTTCACAAATCTGTCTAAATGTGTGATAGTGAGCACTTGTGCTTTGCTGAGACACCTCACAGGTGTGCCACATCAAGATGCTGATCTGACATCATGATTAGTGCACAGGTGTGCCTTATACTGCCCACAATAAAAGGCCACTCTGAAATGTGCAGTTTTGTCTCACAGCAAAATGCCACAGATGTCACAAGCATTGAGGGAGTGTTCAATTGGCATGCTGACAGCAGGAATGTCAACCAGATCTGTTGCTCGTGCATTGAGTGTTCATTTCTCCACCATAAGCCGTCTCCAAAGGCGTTTCAGGGAATATGGAAGTACATCCAACCGGCCTCACAACCGCAGACCACGTGTGACCACACCAGCCCAGGACCTCCACATCCAGCAAGTTCACCTCCAAGATCGTCTGAGACCAGCCACTCAGACAGCTGCTGAAACAATTGGTTTGCATAACCAAACAATTTCTGCACAAACTGTCTTAGGGAAGCTCAACTGCATGCTCGTCGTCCTCATCGGGGTCTTAACCTGACTCCAGATCGTCGCCGTAACAGACTTGAGTGGGCAAATGCTCACATTCGATGGCGTCTGGCACATTGGAGAGGTGTTCTCTTCACGGATGAATCTCGGTTTACATTGTTCAGGGCAGATAGCAGACAGCGTGTGTGGCGTCGTGTGGGTGAGCGCTTTGCTGATATCAATGTTGTGGATCGAGTGGCCCATGGTGGTGGTGGGGTTATGGTATGGGCAGGCATCTGTTATGGACGAAGAATACAGGTGCATTTTATCGATGGCATTTTGAATGCACAGAGATACCGTGATGAGATCTTGAGGCCCATTGTTGTGCCATACATCCATGAACATCACCTCATGTTTCAGCAAGATAATGCACGGCCCCATGTTGCTAAGATCTGTACACAATTCTTGGAAGCTGAAAATGTCCCAGTTCTTGCATGGCCAGCATAGTCACCGGACATGTCACCCATTGAGCATGTTTGGGATGTGCTTGACCGGCGTAATCGAGCGTGTACCAGTTCCCACTAATATCCAGCAACTTCGCACAGCCATTGAAGAGGAGTGGACCAACATTCCACAGGACACAATTGACAATCTGATAAACTCTATGGGAAGAAGATGTGTTGCACTGCATGAGGCAAATGGCGGTCACACCAGATACTGACTGGTTCTGAGTCCCCAGACCCCCAATAAAGCAAAAAAAATGCACATTTCAGGGTGGCCTTTTATTGTGGACAGTCTAAGGTACACCTGTGCACTAATCATGATGTCAGATCAGCATCTTGATGTGGCACACCTGTGCGGTGGGATGGATTATCTCAGCAAAGCAGAAGTGCTCACTATCACACATTTAGACAGATTTGTGAACAATGGGAGCAAAAACAAAAGTGTTGCGTTTATATTTTTGTTGAGTGTATATATGTCATGTTTTGTTATTTTCATGTTCATGTTTGTCTTATCTGCTTCATGTTTTATTTTGGTAATCCCTCCTCATGTATCATGTCTGTTGTCTTTACTTCTTTCTGTGTCTAATCATGAAACCTTCCCCACCTGTGTCTTGTCAAAATCATCTGTGTCTCCTCTCCCCTTTTGTGTGTATTTAAATCCTGTGGCTGGCAAAATCCTTTGCCAGTTTGTCTTAGTCCATGCTGTGTGCAGTTCTCTGATTTACCAGCCTTTTTCATGTTCTTGCCTTGCCTTGTGTACCAACCTGTTTTGTCTTATGACCCATTACCCTGATCGCCTGTTGCCTATTACCCATTGCTTTTGCCCGGATTCTGATTTAGTCGAGACGTCCTCTGATTCGTTACCTGGATTGGACGACTCTTGGACCTGGACCTCATTCTGAAAAACGAGCTCATCTTATCCCTGGTACCGTTGCCGTGTGTTTCTCCTGGTTTTTGACCCCTGGCCCGACTGAGACTACAAACTTGGATTTCCCTTTTGTCACGAACCTTGCAGTATTAATCTGTATTAATAAACTGACATTCTTTTACTCATATCCATCTGGTTCCTCTGCTTCTTGGGTCCGCCCTCAAAGTTTGCCCGTGATAGTACAAACTGGCCAAAATGGACCCAGTGGAATTGGATTGTCTAAAAGAAGCAGTTTCTAAGCAAGGGATTTATCTTGGAAATCACCAGCGGACTTTGCAGTCCCTCACTGACAACATGGCCAAGATGTCATCACATCTTGATGACATAACAGTCCCTCCTGTAGGGTGTACTGCAGCTGGGATTTCCAGGAACCCGGTTCCAGTTTTTTATCTGGGTTCTGAACCCCGTGTGCCTGCCCCTACCAAGTATTCAGGCAACCCAGTTTCTTGTCATAATATTTTCACCCAAGTTAAGTTGGTTTTCAAGGCTCAACCATCTTGTTTTCAGTCTGAGATGGCCAAAATAGCTTATGTAGCCAATCTACTAGATGGACCCCCCCCCCCTTAGTTATTTCAATGCCTTGTATGAACAGAACTCTGCTGCCGCTATGTCATTTGATGCTCTGGAGGCTGAGGTAAAGTTAGTTTATGATCATCCAATGAGAAGTCCTCAGGCAGGATTGTTATTAATTAAGATCAAACAAATGAATCATTCTGTTCGCCAATATGTGAGTTCCTTCAGGTCTCTTGCGGTGGACTCAGGTTGGAATGATTCTGCACTAATTCCTGCTTTCCTCAGTGGTTTAAACCCCTCCATAGGAAAATTAAACTTGGACAGGGGTGTCTGTCACTGGATGATGTCATCAAGGTGGCCATACTAGTGGAGGACCAGCAAAGCTTCTGGCAAACAGCACATCCCATGTTTCCGGTTCTAGTGAGTGAACACACGATCACCCAAGTAATGTCTCCCATCTCCCCTCAGTATCCACCAACTCAACCCCTGGAGGAGCCAATGCAGTTAGGCAGAACCAGGATCTCATAAGAGGAGAGACAGCGACGGTGGTCTGAAAAGCGATGCTTTTATTGTGAAAAGATCGGACATTTTATTTCTATGTGTCATTTAAAAGCCAGGGCTCAACAGTGAGACAGAGGGCACTGTTGAGCCGTACATTGACCTATGCAAACTCCTCTAGAGATCATCAGCGTGTTCAGCTGGAGTCCTCATCCGCCACTCTGGATCTCCTGGTGCTCATTGATACCGGGTCTGCCGCAAATTTTTTGGATTTTTTTTGGCAAAGCAATTGGGTCTCCAGATGATCAAGATGTCTCAAACTCTGGAAGCCTGTGCACTGGCCGGCAAAATTATCTGTAAGGTAATCTATCGTACTCAGCCTGTCACGCTAATTTTTCCCGATCAACATGAAGAAAGTGTAAGTCTCCATGTTTTTGACTATTCATCTAATCCTCTCATTTTAGGTTACCCTTGGTTGATTCAACATAATCCTCAGATAATGTGGCGATCAGGTGAGGTCATAGGATGGGAAGCCATCATGACAAGTCTGCGGTCACTATAGCCACCATGGAGATTCAGGATAAAGAGACTCACAACACAGATTACCCCTCCTTAGACAAAGTACCAAGCTGCTACCATGATCTCAAGCAAGTATTTAATAAATCACGAGCTAAATCTTTACCCCCACATCGTCCCTACGACTGTGCGATTGATCTCCGTCCTGGCACCAGTCCTCCCAAGGGTCGGTTGTACTCTCTGTCTGCACCTGAGATAAAAGCAATGCAAAAATACATGGATGAATCCCTCGCTGTGGGGTTAATAAGACATTCATCATCCCCCGCTGGTGCTGGGTTCTTCTTCGTAGACAAGAAGGACAAGACTTTGAGACCCTGTATCGATTATAGAGGTTTAAATGACATCACAATCAAAAACAGATATCAATTACCTCTCATGTCCACAGCCTTCAAACTCCTGGACGGAGCTTGGTACTTCACGAAGCTAGATCTCAGGAATGCGTATCATTTAGTTCGTATCAGGCAAGGCAACAAATGGAAAATGGCTTTCAACACCCCTAGTGGACACTATGAGTACCTAGTCATGCCTTTCAGTCTCACTAATTCCCCTGCTGTTTTTCAGGCATTAGTTAATGACGTCCTCTGGGAAATGCTTAATGTGTTTGTTTTCGTCTATCTAGACGACATTCTGTTTTTTTCCCCAGACTTGGAGACTCACGAGAAACACGTTCGTCAAGTCCTGCAGTGCCTACTCAAGAACGATCTCTATGTTAAAGCCGAGAAGTGTGAATTTCACCAGTCGTCAGTGTCTTTTCTAGGCTTCATCATCTCGGAGGGCAGAGTGCAGATGGACCCGGAGAAAGTTAGGGTAGCCACGAATTGGAAGGTCCCAAAGTCCAGAAAAGAGGTACAGAGGTTTCTTGGGTTCACTAACTTTTATAGAAAATTCATTTGTAACTTCAGCACAGTTGTCACCCCCCTACATGGTCTTACCTCCTCAAGACAGGCGTTTTGTTGGACCCTTGAAACACTCCGGTTCTTATTATTCCTGATCTTACCCAGCAGTTCATTTTGGAGGTTGATGCCTCAGATGTTGGAGTTGGTGCTATTCTGTCCCAACAGTTGAGGAAGGATAATAAGATTCACCCCTGTGCTTTCCTTTCAAAGAAACTTTCCCAAGCCGAACGGAATTATGATGTTGGGAATCGTGAGCTCCTAGTGATTAAAGTCGCCCTGGGTGGAGACATTGGCTGGAGGGTGCTGAAGTACCTTTTGTCGTTTGAACTTACCACAAGAATCTGGAGTATTTGCGCTCAGCAAAGAGATTGAACTCTAGACAGGCTAAATGGGCATTGTTCTTTAACAGATTCAACTTTGCATTGTCTTACAGGCCCGGATCAAAGAACACAAAACCTGATGCCCTGTCTAGAGTTTTCTCCACAGAGAAAGCGTTGTTGGATCCTGAACCCATCCTCCCTAGCACCTGCATCATCAGGTGGCTTACCTGGAAGATAGAGGATGTGGTGAAAGAGGCTCTACGTCACTGCCGTGTGTTTCTCCTGGTTTTTGAACCCTGGCCCGACTGAGACTACGAACTTGGATTTCCCCTTTGTCACGAACCTTGCAGTATTAATCTGTATTAATAAACTGACATTCGTTTACTCATATCCATCTGGTTCCTCTGCTTCTTGCGTCCGCCCTCAAAGTTTGTCCGCGATATATATATATATATATATATATATATATATATATATATAGGTGGCTCCAGCAGATACCAGGAACAACATCAGAGATCTCTGTACAAAAGAGCGCATTGCTAGGAACAGCTAAGATCCTGCGCAGAACCCTCAGGCTCCCAGGCCTCTGGTAGAGGACCCGAGCCTGAAGGAGACACCGCCCACGTGGGGCGAGAGGAACATTTTATATATATATATATATATATATATATATATATATATATATATATATATATATATATATATGTATATGTATGCTCACTGTTATTTGTTTTCATATCACGCTTTAAATGTTATATTTATAAATAGATATAATGTAAACACAATACATTGAGACAAAACGAAGACACATACAAGGCCTCGTATGGTCCTTTACACACACACACACACACAAGGTGATTACAATAATGTCTCCCATCCAATGGAGTGAGATTATTGATCTTTAAGTCCAGTGGACATGTTTCTTTGGGTTGTTAAGATTAATTTTTGATTTACTCAATTTGCTTCAGGTCAAAATGGGATAAAATGGAAAATGGCTGTTATCTGTTTTTCGATTATTCATTTAAACACAAAAAGGAAAACTCAAAAAAAGGCATCACTATCTGTTTTTTCATTTTAATTTTGTAAACAAATAATGAAGAAACACGGTGTTTTTTCATTGTCTTATTTTTGGTTTTATTTTGAAAAACAAATTATATATGATTCACAAACAGCCTGTCTCTAAGTATTTTTATTTGATTAATTTATTATTAAAACCATACATGTAGCTTTCCATGTTCCTGACATTGTACAAGTGTAACCAACATGTGTAAAGGTCACCTTAAAGTGTTTTCTGCGCTCTAACATCATAATTGGTACACACCAATAAACCCAGGGGAATATGGTAAACTGCAGCAGCAGAACTGACAACCACGCAAATGCTGTGAGATATGGTTGTTCCCGGCTCTGAGCGTCCCATGATGGTGGCAGATGCAGCGAGCAGAACACTGAATACAACATAACCCACTCTGCAGAGATGAGCCCCAGTCATTTGGAGTGGTGGAAGGAAGTAATAATGATTTTTTAGGTATCTGTACTTTACTTGAGTATTTATTTTTCTGACAACTTTTTAGTTTTACTCCCTACATTTTTGTATAAATATCTGTACTTTATACTCTTTATATTTATATAAATATATGTACTTTATACTCTTTATATTCATATAAATATCTGTACTTTATACTCTTTACATTTATATAAATATATGTACTTTATACTCTTTATATTCATATAAATATCTGTACTTTATACTCTTTACATTTATATAAATATCTGTACTTTATACTCTTTACATTTATATGAATATCTGTACTTTATACTCTTTGCATTCTCAGAATAGACTCATTACTTTTTCAAACTAAACAAATGTGACAGTATGAAAAATAAGTTGTAAATCAGTAAATCAGAAATTGTGGCTGACTATATAATCATAATTTTGACTTTTAATTTCATAATTCTGATGTTTTATCTCATATTTTTGACTCTTTACCTTAGGATTTAGGATTTCTTTATCTAATTTTTAAAAATCCCCTATTTATGAATTTTTATAAAATGTCCTGTCCATACCCACTAAACTGAGTACCATGACCCAATAAAACACACTTTATTATTATTTATTTATTCTATTTTAATTTTCATGTTTTTCCTGGTTAAATATTATTTCATCCATTGCAAAAAATAATTTTAAAAAAATGCAGTTTTCCTTTTTTATTTTATTATAATTCAGAAGTTGTACTTTTCTACTTTTACTTGAATAAAGGAGTTGAATCAGTACTTTAACACAAGTAGCTGTACTTCTACTTAAGTACAGAATGTGAATACTTTTACCACCTCTGGTATTTGCCACATATTGCAGATGGGTAACTTTTCATTCCTTGGGCCTTGCTGCACACATGCACCAGCTGGAAGAGTCCACAACATCTTCCCATGTGTGTGTTTTTCTGTAGTTGTGCATATGAGCGTGTAGGAGGCAGAGCATGAACTGCTTCAAAGGCTTCATTTATGGAAAAGGAAATAATGATGCAAAAGCTTCAAGGGAATGTATGTGTGTGTGTGCTCATATAAATGCAGTGAGTGTCTCTTCGGCAGGGGTCTCAAACTCTTTTTCTTTCAAGGGCTTGACCGCAAGTGGACCAGACCTGTAACCTAGTTACGCTAGGCCACCCCCCCTTGCGGCAGCAAATCTAATGCTCTGCCGTAGTAGTCTAGTTTCGCTCAATGTAACTTTTAGTTAAATTTCCCTGAAACTGGCCGACTAATTACAGTGACAATGGAGACAGGTGCAGGTGCATTAATGTGGGAGCTGTATATATAGATAAACTAATGTCGTTAAAGTGGGAGCTGTATATATAGATAAACTAATGTCGTTAAAGTGGGAGCTGTATATATAGATAAACTAATGTCGTTAATGTAGGAGCTGTATATATACATAAACTAATGTTGTTAATGTGGGAGCTGTATATATAGATGTACTGATGTCGTTAATGTGGGAGCTGTATATATACATAAACTGATGTCGTTCATGTGGGAGCTGTATATGTAGATAAAGTAACGTTAATGTAGGAGCTGTATATATAGATAAACTAATGTCGATTATGTGGGAGCTGTATATATAGATGAAGTAATATTGTTAATGTGGGAGCTGTATATATAGATAAACTAATGTTGTTTTGTGGGAGCTGTGTATATATAGATGTACTGATGTCGTTAATGTGGGAGCTGTATATATACATAAACTGATGTCGTTCATGTGGGAGCTGTATATGTAGATAAAGTAACGTTAATGTAGGAGCTGTATATATAGATAAACTAATGTCGATTATGTGGGAGCTGTATATATAGATGAAGTAATATTGTTAATGTGGGAGCTGTATTTATAGATAAACTAATGTCGTTCATGTGGGAGCTGTATACATAGATAAACTGATATCGTTAATATGGGAGCTGTATATATAGATAAAGTAATGTCGTTAATGTGGGAGCTGTATATATAGATACACTAATATCGTTAATACATTATATATATATATATATATATATATATATATATATATATATATATATATATATATATATATACAATAATGTGACGTTCGTGGCGGCAGCAAGATGTAGGTCTAGTAAATGGTTAATGAGCTCACGCTGTCATACACACATTCTGCACAGGAGGATTGAAGTAAAGTGAGCGCTCAGCCAGCGTGACTGCTCTCATTTGTTGTTATACAGTAATTCTGTGGAAATTACCCATCCTCTCTAGTCTAATATGACAGTAACCCATCCTTACTGGAAGGCATGGCGAGGCTGGAATTATTCTATCCTGTTATTATCAAGCCCAGCAGAGGAACAGTCCTGAAATGGCAAATTAGCCTCTGCTTCATTTATCCTGCAGTGAGCACACTCCACTCCACTCCACACATTGAATGCGTTTCCATAGGAACATGACGTTACTTTGGGCTTCACAAGCTGTGCAATGCACTCCACGCCACCGCCAATAGCTTACCTTTTCTGTTCAGTTACCTTCCCTGCTTCTCCTCAGTCGCTCCTTGCAGATCAAGGGAAAAGAGAGTGAGAAAAAGGGGTTAGGAAATTAAACCAATAGGACCTTTAAAGCGCCACAAATTTGTGTTTTTGGCATATCTAGACACCTGCACTCGTCTTATCAGCACTGACATCGCGGTTCTTTAAAATGTCTTTTTATTAAAGCCTTGGAGGTATTTACAGCTCCAATTTCCTCTACAGCCACTCCTGTGCTGTTGCTTTTCTTTTCACTGTATCTGCATCTGCCTGATCTGTATCAGCTGAAATATTACAGCAATTACTTCCAGATCTGTGCATTGAGTTCGCTACACACACACACACACTGTGTGTGTACCCCACACACTGTGTGTGTGGGGTAGTGTGGGTAAAAAAAATACAAATAAAACAAGTAAAAATATAAACTGCAGAGTTGCTTAAATTTACCCAGTCAGCAGCAACAGTTCTCTGCTTTTTGTGACAGGGATATAAAACAACATTCTGCTTTAATTGCACATTCCAGCATCGCAGGAGCAAGCCTTTTTCACTGCAGAAAGGATTAAGTTTGAAGTTTGGTACCATGGTTTTTAAGGCAGACAGGCACAACAGTCTGAGGAACAAACTGATTATCATGTGTTTAGAGAAATAAAATGTTTGTGTGGTCAGAACAAAAGTCTAACCACTGAAAAACTTAATGGACTAAAATGAAAATTGGGGCGAATTCCAATTCCTCTTTTAACCCTAAAAATTAAACTCTCAAAAAGCGTGCTCTTGCAAAGTGTAAGTGCTGTCCCAATTCAAAGAACGTTTAAATTGAGGGGCAAGTTTGAGGGTTGTATAGCCTCAATACTGGGATTCCTTGACACCACCCTTAGGATCAAAGGTTACCCAGAATGCCGTATTTTCTTTGTTAATGGAGATATAAAAATTACGAAAATCATTGTATTATCTTAGCTTAGGTAAATTTTATGGATTATGTAACTCATCGTTGAATAACATGTATTTTTTATTTTACAATAGCGGCTGGTGCGGACAAGCTAGCTATCGTTTAAGTTAGCTAACTGTAATTTTTGTGGTGGTAATGTAGTTGTTTTATCAAGATAACAGCCTATATAACATGCTTGTGCTGATAATGGTATAAAATGACCGGGCTAATGTCATCTCCTGTAGCCGCAGAGTGATCTTATGATATTTATAGCTGGTGTTGAGCCGTGGTATGTGGTGACAGCTGACAGCTGTCCGTGAATGTGTTATTTATACAGATACAATGCACTAAACTATGCACTATGTACTATGCACTATGTAGTCCCTCTATAGTTCACTATATAGACCCTCTATATTTCACTATATAGACCTTCTACAGTTCACTATGTAGTCCCTCTATAGTTCACTATATAGTCACTCTATAGTTCACTATATAGTCCCTCTATAGTGCACTACATAGTCCCTCTATAGTGCATTATATAGGGACCAGCCCATTTTGTAAGGGTGTCTGAATCTTTAGTGAACTATTTATAACCACTATATAGTCACTCAATGTATCCCACAATCCACCTCGAAATGTAGTGGACATCGATGGTCACTAACCAAAGCACTATATCCCATCATACATTGCACGAGTCGAAAAATGGCCGAAGGACGGAGAGATTTATGATTAAAAGAAATACAGAGACATTGAGATTGGATGACGGTAAACGTTCAGTCTGTCTGTTGGATGACAGGCTCCAGACCAGAGTTGTTTAACAGTTAATAACAGTAAAAGTTTTTTTTTTTATTATTGCAGAGAGCTAAAAATGTTTTAATTTTGTGAGACAACATTGGTATTATAATTGTTCGACTGTGATGATGTGATTAAACAGCATCGTACTAGTGTCGGAAAAGTTTTCAATTGAGTTCACTATGTAGCGCACTACATTTATTTCCCTGTGTAGGGAGTGATTTCTGACACAGCCACAGTGTTTACGAAAGCCTCTGTGAAGAGCTAAGTAGACTCACACTGTCCTAATAGCACTAGCCTAACACTGTGCTAATATCACAGTTGTAAATGACAGAGCCAGTAGATGAATGTTCAGACCAGTTACTGTGCAGATACTGGACCATGACAATAATAATAATAATAATAATAATAATAATAATAATAATAATAATAATAATAATAATGGGGGGGCACACACATTTGTGTCGGGGGGGGGGGGGGGGTGCTACCATAGCACCACACAATGGGACTTGGACTGTGAGAAACACTGACTAGGCTAAAGCTAGCACTAGACTAATGCTAGCACTAGGCTAATGCGTCACCTAGCTTGGACAAACACATTCAGGGCAGATATATTTTCTTCTTTCTCAAGTCTCTTTGCTTATGTAAAATGAAAGGCAATTAAAACAGATTACAAATGTCTATTTAATCATGATTAATCTAGATTAACCCAAAACAACCGTGTCATTAATCTGATGAAAAATCTTCATCATTTGGCAGCCTTCCTTAGCTTACATTCTTTTATTACACTTTTTTTTTCAGCGTCAAGGGCAAAACAAAGGATGCATGAAACAGAGAAATAAAAGTGGATGTGTAGCAGTGTATGACACAGCATCAGAATAAAAAGCAGTGATATACAGAAGCAAAAGAGAAGAGTTCTTGTAAAAGTGTCAGTGATGATTTGCAGCCACGTCCTTGCCAGCTTCCCTCTACCTGACTGGATGTTTTATGAGTGTTGCAGAATCAGAAAAGGAGGCAGGCTTATGATACAGCTGACAGAAGTCTTTTTATGGTGCATGGGGGGGGGGATAAAGCTGAGTGCATCTCTCCTAGAATGAAGTTGTGAGGAGGGGGAGGGGGAGGGGAGGAGTAAGGCAGCTGAAGTGCCCGAAACATTTGGGTTAGTGACAGAACCATATATGGACTGGCCAATGTTGAGACAATATTTCCATTGTTTTCTTCTATCACTATCAGCCTGTTTATAATGGTTTTTATTCCTGTTTAATTCAGAATAAAGGCTAATTCCTCTTCAAGATGAACCATGTAATCACTTAATTCCAGTTGAAAATGAGTAATCCTAATTAAACTGAATTCAGAATAAGGAACAAAGATGAAAACAAAGGGAATTTTAACCATAATTTTATACATTTTAGTTGCTATCTTAAAGGGACAGTTCAGTATTTTTCAGATGAATGTGTATGTCATCAGCGTCTTTACTCTGGTGCACCCACAGACACTTACCCCCAACAGTGTCCTGTGAGCCTGGTTCTGGTCTGGTTTTGGTCAAAGCCAAAGTAGTCACGGCAGGTTTCCTGGGGTCAACAAAATAAAATGTGTTTCTTTTCAAAACAGTATGTGTTGAAAGAGTGATTTATTTGCATAAAAAAACATCACGAAACAAAATCTCACACATCCTAATTTCTTTGTTCGTTTGTTGATTTGTTTGTTCGCCGTCTCCTGGTTATCTGGTTCCGGGTCACAATTGCAGCAGCCTCAGTAAAACAGCCCAGACTTCCCTCAGCCCAGCCAGCTCCTCCAGGGGAATCCCGAGACATTTCCAGGCGCGCCAAGAGATATAATTTCTCCAACGCGTCCTGGTTCAGCCCCGAGATCTCCTCCCAAATGGATATGCCCAAAACATCTCCCCCGGGAGGTGTTCAGGAGGCATCCTCACGAGATGCCCCAGCCACCTCAGCTGGCTCCTCTGGATGTGGAGGAGCAGTGGCTCTACTCCTGCATGTCTGAGCTTCTCACCCTATCTTTAAGGCTGAGCCTCGCCCACCCTGTGAAGGAAACTCATTTCGGCCGCTTGTACCCGTGATCTCATTCTTTCGGTCATGACCCAAAGCTCATGACCACAAAGTGAGGGTCAGAATGAAGATCAACTGGCAAATCGAGAGCTTCGCCTTCTGGCTTAGCTCGTTCTTCACCCGCATTACTGCGGATGCTGCCCCAATCCGCCTGTTGACCTTCCGCTCCATCCTTCCATCACTCGTGAATAAGATCTTACTTGAACTCCTCCACCTGAGGCAGGACCTTACCCCCGACCTGGAGAGGGCACTCTACTCTTTTCCAGCTGAGAACCATGATCTCAGCCTTGGGGGTGCTGATATTCATCCTAGCCGCTTCCACTTCACTCCAACGAGAGCTGGAGGTGGCTGCTTGATGATCATCTGCAAAAAGCAGAGACAAGATTCTCCCGCCACCAAACATGACCCCCTCCCCCACCTGGCTGCGCCTAAAGATTCTGTCCATAAAAGTTATGAACAGTACCGGTGACAAAGGGCAGCCCTGGCAGAGTCCAACCCTCACTGGGAACTAGTCCAATTTATTACCGGACCAGACTCTCACTCCTTTGGTACAAGGACTGAATGTCCCCCAGTAGGAGACCATCCACCCCATATTCCTGGAGTACCCCCCACAGGATACCTCTGGTGACACGGTCGTAAGCTTTTTCCAGATTCACAAAACACATGAGGACTGGTTGGGTAAACTCCCATGCCCCCTCCAGCACCCAGTGAGGGTATAGAGCTGGTCCACTGTTCCACATCCGGGATGAAAACCACATTGCTCCTCCTCAATCCAAGGTTTGACCACCGATCCTACCCTCTGTAAGGTCTACTAAACCACCCTTAGCAAGGAGGCTGAGGAATGTGATCCCATGATAGTTAGAGCACACCCTCTGGTCCCCTTTCTTAATGATGGGAACCACTACCCTGGTCTGCCACTCCAGTGGCACTGCAGAACTTTGAGAGGTCCAGGGCGGATTTCATCGATCCCTGCGGCTCCACCGCCATGGAGTGACATCACTACCTCGGCGACTTCTGCCCGGAGATTGGCCCACCCACCCCCTGGTCTCTCGGCTCTACTTCCAACCAGGAATGCATGTTGGTGTGATTGAGGAGCGCCTCAAAGTATTCCTTCCACTGTCCAACTATATCCACAGTTGAAATCAACAGTTACCCACCCGCATTTTAAACAGATTGTCGCCTTCCCCCTACTGAGTCCACCAGCAGTTCGGGGGTTACCGCCAAGACTGCCCCAGGTACCCTACAGCCACAGTTCACTACAGCTGCTTCAGCAATGGTGGAGCGGCTGGAACAGAGCCTATTCAGACTCAATGCTCCCCTCCACCTTTGAGACTTAATTGAAGCTCTGCCAGGGATGTCAGTTGAAGATCCACCTGACAGGTTCTTCCGCCAGGCGTTCCTAGCAGACCTGCACTACTCGTTTGGGTCTACGGCATAGTGTCTTCCCCTGCTACCTCATCCAACTCACCACCAGGGGTAGTGGTCGGTAGACAATTCAGCACCTCTCTTCAACCAAGTGTCCAATACATAAGGCCGTAGGTCTGATGATACAACTACAAAGTCGATCATCAACCGGTGACCTAAGATGTCCTGGTGCCAAGTGCACCGATGGACATCAGTGTACATATGTTTGGACATGGTGTTAGTTATGGACAAACTGTGACTCACACAGAAGTCCAATAACTGAACACCACTCGAGTTCAGATCGGGCAGCCTGTACTTCCCAACCACCCCTTTTCAGGTCACACTGTCATTGCCCATGTCCCCCAGTTAGTGGTCACAGTAACAGCAGTTAGTTGTTATAGTAACAGCAGTTAGTTGTCATAGTAACAGCAGTTAATTGTCATAGTAACAGCAGTTAGTTGTCATTAGTAATGCACTACAGTGCAGCTGTAGCCAAATGAGGGGGCGGGACTTGTCAATGCTCAGAGCAGCAAAGTTCTAGAGATCAATGAAATTTGTTTAATATCTTTGTTGTTTGTCGTAATGGTGTGAATCCACCATAGTACTGGAAAGTCACCCTCCAAATTTGGGATCATTTGGTGGAGTTGTGCAGGTGTTAGGGTGTTCCACACATAAACAGGACATACGACAGACACACATTTGTTGAATTATATATAGATTATTCCTCCATGGGTTTCCTATAGTTGCTGCAGTCATATTTATGGGTTAATTCTCCTGTCAGCACCATTGAGTTGATATATTTTTGTATAGACCAATAAATAACAATACAAACTGAAAATATGTATATTATATAATGTATCGGTAGATACAAAGGTCATTCTAAAGATGAAAGTCCACAATAATGTGCATACGGTAACAAAGTGAAAGGGATGAGGGAGGTGACATCACAACTAGAATATTAAGTAAGTTCATATCCATGATTCTGTGGGTCCTGAAGTGGTCCCAGGAGCTCATTCTATCTGCACTGCTCTACCTTTTAGTCTCATAACATGTCATGTCTTAACCACTATTGAACCACAGCTGTTTTTTAACGGTATCTTATGCAGGGCAGAGGTGGAAAGGAACTAAGTAAAAGTACTTTATTACTGTACTGCTTCCCCCTCGGATCCAAGCTGGTGCGATGGCTCTTGGGGGACTGCTGGGGCTGGATTGGCCGTTCTGGTGGCCGCTGTGGCTGTATTGCGGGCTGGTAACGTGTGGTGGCTCTGTCCTGGTGGGGTGTTGGGGTGCATTGCGGGGGGGCGGGGGCCCTGGATGTACTGCGCTCGCCTGGGGCTGGTGCGGGGGGTGTGCGGGGTGCCTCCCTGTTGGTGTCACTGGGCCCCACCACACTGTCCATTTTTACCCTCTGGGCTCGCATCGGTTCCTGGCCCCATTGTCCTCTGACCGGCTCCCAGTGGCGGCCTGCCTTGTGATGGGCTGGGTGCCGCCCCTTCGGTGGGCTGCTCGGCCCCTGTGTTTGGCTTCCTGGCTGTTTGGGGCTGTTGGCCCCCTCGGGGGAGGGTGTGGGGGTGGGGTTGGGCAGGTCGGGTGGGGGGTTGGGGGGTGTGGTGGGGGCTTGGGTGGGAGGGGTTGGGGTTGGGGTGGCGGGTGGGTCTTCATGCCCTGGGCCACCTGGGTCGGCCTTGGTGTGCTGGGGGGGTTTGTAGCTGCTCCCTCTTGTTCTCCGGGTTTTCGTCATTCACGATGGCCCCGGTGGCTCTCTAGGGGGGGCGCCCTGTAGCTCCTACTGCCCGGGATAGGGGGTGCCCTGTTGGCTTGGCCCTGCCTTGCCATGATTTCTATTCTGGGCTTCGGGGTCCTTCACACTTGCATGTTTGTTCGGGTCTCGCCAGCTATTGCTGAGTCCCATTTCAGTGAATGATGGGACCCGCCAGAACGTGCTGAGAATCTCTCCAGAATCTCTACCCTAAACTCATTCTCTTCTTGCACTAGTGTCCCCTTCTGGCCTATTCTATTCTATTCTATTGCATTCTATTTTACACTATCAAGTCATCCACAACGTTGGTGCTCACTACCGTTTTTGTTTAATTATTTATTTATCGAATCTCTTTTTCTCTTGTGCTGTTTTGGTTTTCTTCTCTTTTCTCAATTTATTTATTTATTTTTGTTGATGGACAGTTAGTAGTTGAGAATAGCACACCTCCTTACAATCTTTAACTGCAATAGCATCGCCTATTAATTTCTTTCCCTGTTTGTCCTGTCCGTCCTGTCCAGTCTTTGTTTCCCCCACACATCACTGAGGTGTAGCACTGCCCTCCCTGGCTTATAATAGAGAGTTCTAATAAAGGATGTCTGCTCAGCCTTCAGGGAGGACCGGTGATGGTCACACACATGCACTAAATATTAAAATATTTGGCTGCAAGACTAAAAAATGCATTGATCTCAAACAATGTTGACACCCTCTCTGTGGTGTTAAACAATGAGAACAAATGCAGACAAAAATAAAGATAACATATTCAGTATTGATTAAGTTATAGCAAAATATAATATGAATATGAATAATTGACACACACAAAATCCCAATAATGCGATAAAACATCAAAATAATGCGATAAAAAGACAAAATTATGTGACAAAAATACAAAATAATGTGCTAAAATGTCAAAATAATGCCATAAAAAGACAAAATGTGATAAAACATCAAAATCATGTGATCAAGGACAAAATCACAATAAAAAGTCAAAACAATACTATAAAATATCAAAATAATACAATAAAAAGACAAAATAATGTGTCATCACCTTTGACCTCCAGAGATCTCAAAGATTATTGGTCGTAGGTGATAACAACCAATTATGAGAATTATATAAATCTTCATTTCGCATCGTTTGGTATGAATCTGAGACCCTCCGGTCTTGAGATATAACCCATAATGTAATTTTGATGTTTTAATTAATTGTGACCTTGACCTTTACTCAAATGCATCATTGCATCTCATGCACATTAGCTGTATGTATAAATCCATGTATTTCCATAGTGATATCTCAAGTATTCATTGAGTTATACCATGATATGTCTCTGCGGACACACACACAGTGATTACATTCATCTCTCCAAACCAATGTTGAGAGAGACTAATAATGAAGTGAATGCAGGAGTGCTGCTGCAGAGAAGTTGCATACATACTGTTATTAAAGCTCAGGCCATTCTGCAGCACTGCAGTAACAGTCACAATGTCTTATGCTCACTGTCCCCTGGTGTCATGAACTAAGCGCTTGTGTATCCATCAGAGATTTAGTGCTGACTGCGCACTTTTCCCAAACAATCGGAACACAGGGCTGAGAGGACAGCAGCTGCTACACGTCCACTAAACCTGGAAATACTTCAAACTCTTTTCATTTTCTGCTTTAAATCACAGCACAGTGGACTCGCACACAAGGTTAAGCTTTTATTCTCCTGTTTTCAGCTCCAGCAATTGCAAAACTTTGTCAGTATGAAACCAAACAGGAGAATTTAATGCTTAAACTGACAGAAATACATGAAGAATCTAAGATGAACCGACTGGAGAAGCACAGTGGTGCAGTGGTTAACACACCTCACAGACAGAAGGTTGTTGGTTCTATTCCCACACCAGACCTTTCTGTGTGGAGTTTACATGTTCTCCTTCTGTCTGCGTGGGTTTTCTCCAGGTATTCCAGTTTCCTCCCACCATCCAAACACATGCACTGATAGGTTAACTGGTTAATCTAAATTGTCCATAGGTGTGAATGTGAGAGTGATTGTTTGTCTATATATGTTCAGCCCTGAGATGAACTGGAGACTCATACAGGGTGTACCCCACCTTCACCCATTGTAGCTGGATTAGGGTAAAGCGGGTTCAGATGACGAGACCTTTTACTGACCATTTCATGGTCAGTAAAAGAAGAAATAAGATGAATGTCAGCTGTTTCTAAAGCTTCTAAATAATGTTAAAGGTGTCATACTGCTGAAATCCACTTCTCCAAGCTCCTTTTGGAATCTTATGGTCCCAGACTTATCAACACATGCTGCGTGGTGTGTCCCCTCCACTGGCTGGATTTACCATCATTCATAGAAAACAACAGAGAAACCAGACACTCAGAAAAAGTCTGTCCACTACACGTCACAAGGACATTGTCACCCAGGTGGGGTTAAGCCCGACCCCCATTGCAGCGAATCTGAAATAGCATTAGCATTAGCATCTACAAGAGAAGACGGCGCCACAGTAGCTGCTGCACAAACTGGAAAAAAATGGCAGAGAAAACTGATTCATGTGCTCTCTGTGGGAATAAAGCCTGTTTTTTTCCTGCACATTTTCAAAACAAGCAACGGCACTCAACCTAGCTGGATGATACTTTGGGCTGGTAAACACACACAGAGTAGGAGAGGAGGGGGAGTGTTCCTTCACTCATTCTGAGCCAATCAGAGACGCCTCATCACCGCATCATGGACATGTATGAGTACCTTTATGAAGTACCAGTAAACTCTGTTGTTCCACCTCCAGTCATTTTTCTACCCTCCAAAAACAACTGTCAACAAAACAATCTGGATGTTTTTTTTTAAATAGAACCAACACACAATGTATTCAATAACAATGAAGAACACAGTAATATTAATGAAATAACCATTGAATGGCTCCTTTAAAAACATAAAACAAAATCAAGATAAACATGAATCCAGTGGTACCTCTACTTATGAAATACCCAGCTAACGAATAATCCAAGTAACGAAAAACCTTTACCTCAATTTTTCATCTCTGAATACGAAAAAAAATTCTATTTACCTTTGACCTTCATTCATCACAGAGTTCAAACTATAGATGTGTAAAGGACAGAACCACTGTTGTCCCGCGTGTCCCCCAAGTGCACCCCAGGAAGATCAGGAAAAGCTGTCAAAGACAATCGTCCCTGGATCTACACCCCACCAAACATCTGTCAACAAACACCACTGAAGGTGAAAATGACACAATGGAATGAAAATGACCCACGTCTGGTTCATTTGAATGGTTTAATGTTTAATGTTCATGTTAATGTTTCATGCAAAATTGGTAATTTTTTTTAGAATGTTTAAAGGGTTTGAGGGGTAGTATTGGGGGCCTTAGAATGAATCGGGCCTTTTACATGTAAAATGCGACTCTATTCATGAAAAATTCACGGTACGAAACTACTTCTGGAATGAATTCATTTCATAAGTAGAAGTACCACTGTAGAAGAAAGGACTAAAAATCTTAGATAAAGAAACATTAATTTTATACATATCACGTTTTAAACAAACATAATTCTTTAAGTTTTCACAATTTTAAAATTGTCATTCCATGGTTATTTCATTAATACTCTCTGGAGCAGCAGGTGATTGGATTCCTGGACAGTAAGGGGATAACACTCAACAGAGACGACATCAAGGCCTGTCACCTCCTTACCCAAAGAGACAAAAATGTTAAACCAGCCATAATTATAAGACTTGTGAACAGAAAACAAAAAACTACACTGCTCAAACAGGGGAGGAAACTGAAAGGAACAAATGTCTACCTGAACGACCATCTAACAAAAAAATAACTCAGACATTGCCAGAGAAGCACGTATCCTACGCAAAGAGTCAACTTGGACATCCAACTGCAAAATATTTATAAAACTAAATGGAACACCAGAGGAGGCCAAAGTGATAACAATTAAAGACATTACTGAACTGGACAAGTACAAGAAATGACAACTTATGGGAACACAATATTAACAGTCATCCTGGTCACAAATAACTCATGGCAAGTCCTGACATCAACTATTCACCTTCAAATACAGATATGATGCAACATCAGGAACAGAACACTGGACATGAAATAATTGGACTGAGAACATTTGAATATACTGAACATAGAGACTATGACATGGAAAATGATATTGACCCTGATAACAACTTCTTCTGAAATACACAGAGCCAATGCAATTATTACACTGAGGAACAGTTTAGCAATAACTTCAAAAAGGATGGAGAAATTTCAATCATACATTTCAACAGTAGAAGTTTAAACTCAAACCTGTCAAAAATCAAACATTGTCTAAAACAGCTAAAAAACAAATTCACCATAATAGCAATATCTGAAACTTGGTTAAGTGAGGAACAAACAGCTTCAGTTGAAATAGAAGGGTATGAAATGTACCATATAAACAGAAAACAGAAAAAGGGTGGAGGAGTTGCTTTATTCATTAAAAAACAATATAGAAGTAAAACTATTAAAGACATGTGTGGAACAATAAGCAATGTAATGGAATATATCACTGTAGAAATAGAAACAAAAAGATCAAAAAACATACTGATAAGTTGTATATACAGAGCACCAGGATCATGTGTGGAAGTATTTAAAGATACATTATTGAATATATATGAGAAAACAAATAACAAATTGTTTTTTGTATGTGGGGATTTCAATATTGACTTATTAAATCCTCAAGAAAACAACAACATTAAGGAATTTATTAGTTCTATGTACAGCATGAGCCTTTATCCACTAATAACAAGACCAACCAGGATAACTACCCATACTGCCACAGTACTAGACAACATTTTCACAAACGAAATTGATGCAAGAATAAATAGTGCAGCAGTAATAATAAAAGATACAACTGATCACCTGCCAGTGTTTGCAATATTCCAGAGCTCCACAGGAACAAACAAAGAAAATATAAAATATAAGACAATAAGACAAAAAACTGAAGAGTCTAGTAACACTTTCAAATGTGATTTGATGAAACAAAACTGGAACGAGGTTTATGTTGATGATGTGGACGAAGCCTATGACACATTCATGTCAATAATAAAGTCTCTTTATGATAAATATTGTCCTTTGGTAAAGAAACAAGTGACGCACATAATTGATAAAAAACCATGGCTTACTAAAGGTATATTAAATGCTTGTCAAAAGAAAAATGTTTTATATAAAGATACAAAATACAAGACATAAAAATAAACTAACAACAATCATGAGAAGCAGCAAAAAGGAATATTATAGCAATTTACTAGAGGAAAATAAAAACAATATAAGGAATACATGGAAGGTATTGAATGACATTATCAAAAAAAAGAAAAAACAGAGATGAATACTCAAATTACTTCACAATTAAAAATAACATAAATAGTCATGACACAAACGAAATTGTGAATGAATTTAATGATTTCTTTGTTGGTGTTGGTCCTGGTCTGGCTGGAGAGATTGCAAACACTGGCAACATGAGTGAAGTAGAAAGTAAAGTTTGGAATGTAAGTGAATCTATGTCCTTAAAGGGAACCAATGAAAAATAAATTATTGACATTGTTAATAACCTCAAGACTAAGAAGTCAACAGACTGTAATGATTTTGATATGTCACTGGTGAAAAATATCATTGAGTGTGTGGTGAAACCTCTCACATATATCTGTAAACAATCACTAAAAAATTGTGTTTTCCCAAGAAATATGAAAACTGCTAAAATCATACCCATATTCAAATCTGGAAATAGACACTTACTGTCAAACTACAGACCTGTTTCACTACTGCCACAATTCTCTAAAATACTGGAACAATTATTCTATAGAAGGCTGGATAACTTCATCACAAAATATAATGTACTGTGTGAACAACCATATGGTTTCAGAACTAAAAGAACAACATCCCTTGCTCTCATGGAATTTGTAGAACACATTACATCTGCAATAGAAAACAAAAAATATGCATTAGGAGCAGGGCTCTACAGTGCGCCCATTTCACTCGCATTTGCGAGCAAATATTTCAGCATGCGAACGAGGAAAACAAAACGGTCACACATGTGCGAGTGTTTCTTGCAGCACACAATAAGGCACACACAAAAACCTGAGGAGCTAATGAAAGTCTACTAGAAATGAATTACAACTGCACGAACAGCTCCGCATAGTCGAGACGAGCACGGCACATATTGAAAGGATTAACCCTTTAACTACTGATGCGTCAGCGCTGACACGTTCTGAGTGGATGGTTTAGTTTAAAAATTCAGACAAATTCAAGTGTTTTTTTATTGTTATTTTACTGAGAATTTTGTTCATGGAACTGATGTACAGGTGTCGAAAAGGTGTCCGCCACCATTGCATTAATCGTCAAAAATCCCCACCTTCTATGCACTGTTAATATTTGTGCTGCGCACACAGTCGATGCAGCGTGCGCAGCCGAAGCAGCGCACAAAGTGGACAGAGTGAAGGCTGAGCTGCAACACCCCCCCCACCGCCCACCCCCCGGGCCCGTCTGTCCTAACTTTAGGGCTGTTGTCCTCCTTTTGGACACAAGTGTGCTCCTTTCCTTTTTCATGCCAATGGTCACCTTTTGTAGATGGCAGTAATGCAAAGTTTTGAACATCTGCAGGCTGCCTCTAAGTAACAACTAGCACCACAGTCTTCCTACATACTGTGTTAGCAGAAACATTTAGTTTAAATAAGCTACAAATATAAAATATATAGTTTATGTAGTGTACTATTGGTTATAATGGTATGTGATGACAAAGTATTTCAATTCAGGACTCTACAATTTCATTTACAGGGTGTCTGAAAAGCGAGCTAACAAGCTAACATGATAGCCATAGAGTTTATGATGACAACAAAACAATTGTGCTATAAACGATAACACTGCCTTACATGTAACACACTGCACCAGCCTTAATAACTGTATGTTACTATATCCAGTTTAGTTACTATTAGTCATGGTATCTGGCTGGTGTTAGCAAATAAAATGACTGTTCACAGTTACAATTTTGTTAGCAATTTCGCTAACATTAGCATGCTAAGTGCTGCTACAGTGATTGCTACCATTGAGATGTGTTGTGCTATGAATATGAAGAAAGTCTGCACAAATATTAAAGACTGCACTTAGAGCTATATGACCACTAACAAACTGTTCTGGTGTCAGTTATAGTTTATTTATTATTTATGTGTAGTATCCTACAAAAGTACTATACCGTCATATATACAGTATACCACCAGTGGCTCGAATTATACCAGGATAAACATTTTTGGACATACCATCCATTCCAAATTTTATCTGTATATTTGTAAATTATTCCATCTGTTTTTTTTTTTTGTTTTTTTTCTCTCACCTAAACTACATGTCCTGTGTTATGTTAACATTGTTAACTGTTGTGCGTCCATTAATTCATGTTTATGATTCTTTGTTGTTTAATTTTATCACAGGGGGACTGACAATGCTAATTACCTATTTGATTACAATTGGGTGCATTTACAGCAGGGGTGTCAAACTCATTTTAGTTCAGGCGCCACATTCAGCTACATTTGACTGAATCAGGCTGAACCAGTGAAATAATAACATAAATAATATGAAGTCCAAAAATGTCTCTATATTTTAGAGTGAAAAAAGTCACATGAAAGAATGGAAATGTTTACATTGTCAAACTATCCTTTCAAATAATGTGAATAACAAATGATGCCTAATTTTAACAATATTATGTTTCTGTTTATCATTTTCACATGTTCATTATAACTTACAGATCATAGTGAATCAAATACAAATACACAAAATATTTAATTTCAAACATTTTGTAAAATTATACTTTGCTGTAGAAAAAATATGTACATGTACAAAGAGAAAAATTTGAGCTGTGGGCAGTGATCAAATTATCACTCCAACTTCAGGGGGGGTCAGCATTTTGGGACCAATGGTGATGATGTCACATGTCAGATTTGCGCCATGCCCACGTACCACAGACTTTTTTCTAAAGCGGCTGTGCATGGTGTCTAACAGAAGTGAAATTAGGCTATACTAAACACCTATACTGTACATATGACTAAAAAGAAAAGCCATTGGTAACACACGTATATAAATCAACAAACCAACAAAGTACATTGCCTCTGTATTCATGTTGCAATACTTGCATATTGGAATAAACGGAATATTAGCAAACCAAAACTTGATTCTCACCAGTACCACATAAGAGAAGCATGTGTGAGAAACTTCAGCAGAGAACGTGTGAATTTCTCTCGGGTAAGGTGAAACCATTTCGGGGGGTTGACAGAATTTTTCAAAGTATGTATTAATGAATTATAAATTACATGTATTTACTCATAGTACACGGAGAGAAATAGTAAATAAGGACACATTTTTCAAGGATGTAAATTTAAGAAAAAAATCAATAATTTTTTAACCCCCCCAAAGTGTTATTTTCATCCCATTTGGGAGGTACCAAGTCACATTCGTGGGGTCCGTAACCCCCGGTACCCCCTGTAATTTGAACCCTGGTTGTAAGTATGTATAGATTATGATGCTGGTATTTTACTCGTCTGACCCACTTCAGATTGAACTGGTCTGAATGTGGAACCTGAACTAAAGTGATTATTAATCCATGTCTTAATATTTATTTTTGCATTTTACAAATTAATCCCAAGGGGCGGACTGGACACTTTGGCGGGCCGGATTTGGCCCCTGGGTCTTATGTTTGACAACTGTGATTTACAGAAATGTTCATTAATGTAAATTGTCCCTCTGTAACAAATAAAATAAAATAAAATAAAACAAAATGACAGGTTTCTGTCAGTAAATATCACGCCAGCATTTCTTCCCTTTAACATGGAGATAGCGTGGACTCTGCACAGATGTCACTTTGCACAGTAACACTCCCAGATTACCATTAAGGAGGATGAGAAAAGACTTGTTTGTGACTGGAGGGGCACATTAAACAACATGTTTATGACTGTGACCTTGTTTTTCTCTCCACAGACCAGACCTGGATAAAGACCACCCACCTGACTCCTATTCTGTCCTAAACCAAACCCTCTTAAGGTGGATGTGGCTTGTTAAAACCAGTACCAGAAGCGGAGGCAGATAGCCCACAGCTATAAATCACCACCAGTAACTTTGATTTCTTCATTAGTGCTTCCAGCAGCAGCAGCAGCAACGACAACAGAGGAACAAGCGTGTTGGTGTGCCCTGCCCACTGACCCACTGCCAATGTGTACCGTAGGATGCTATTTCTGGAGCCTCATTGCTTTTACAGATTAAGTGCCCTCAAATATGGCCCCAATCCCTTCATTGCGGCACTAGTTTGACTGCTACTCGAGGTTGTGCATATTCCAGTTTCAAAACGCTCTGCAGGGAGTGTTTTCAAAGCAGTGTCGGTCCAAAAAAAGAACAACCACGCTACTGTAAAATCACTGCAGCGTGGAACTTCTGTTCTGTTTGCCTTCACTTTTCACATCATCTTGACTCTCAAAGGGTTAGATCAGTATCCAGAGCTCTCAAGATGACACAGTAGCATCGAATGAGACGTTTTCCATGAGTTCCTAAAGGCAAATCGCATTGGTTTGTGTTTTTATTCGACTGTCTGGGTGTGTGTGTGTGTGTGTGGTGGTGGTGGGGGGGGTAATCAAGGCCCCCCATCAGCAGAATTGACATTTCCATATTGTATGAGTGAAAAGGAGCGTGCATTAGCATATTCATGAATGCAGACACACTCAACATGTGAAATGAAAGACGTGGGGCCAAAGCCTGAGCCATCAGACCCTGAAACAAATAGCTTATGACACATGAGGAAAAGAGGATCTTGTGAATCCCCCTAACACAACTTCAGCACAACATTCCAAAGAACACAGGAGTCCAGGAGGCAACCACCACCACCAGGAGATTTCCCTTTGTCCTTAAAACCTGCTGGTTTTGTTTGTTTTGTTTCATCACCACCTGTGGAAATAAATGGAATAAACCAGAGGAACATGGAAGAGTTGGATTAAATATGGATTATCACTGAAACATTAAAATTCGTCAGATTCTTCAGGGAAATGTTGCACGAGGCTGATTTTTTTTTTGTCGATTACAGTTCCTTGTTGATGTGATTTACTCTTGCATTTGTAATAATAGTAACAATGATAATAATTAGAATAATAATGGCTGAGATTTCTATCTTTTAAAGGCCCCCAAAGCGCTTTATGTTATTGATCCATTATTCAGCCACTCTCACATTCTCACTCTAGTGGTGGTAAACTACATATTTAGCCACAGTTGTCCTGGGATCAGCCTGACAGAATTGTTGTTGCCAATTTGAGCCTCTCAGAAAAGAAGGTACAGAATTGTACTTCTAGGGGTACAAAGGTTTGTGGCACTGGCCGTACCCTCAAAGGTAGATATAATTGTACCTTTTCAGAAGGGTTTTCACTGTTTGACAACTAGTTTGTACCTTTTACAGGGCTGAAAAGGTACATATCAGTACTTTAAGGTCCAAATAATAACCTTTGGTGGTACATTAGCATTTAATGGACTTTAGGGTACAGATCTGTACCCCTACTGTACCTTTATTTCTGAGTGCATCCCTTTGACCACCACCGAACATTCATACACCAGTGTGAGTGACACTGGAGGCAGGAGGGTGAAGTGTCTTTGCCCAAGGATACAACAGACCAACTAGGACGTTCATGTGTAGTCTGTCTGTCCATGGGAGTGGATCTGTCCTTCACTGTGTCCTCTGTCCTCAACCCTGAGGTTTCTTCTTTCCCACTTGATTTTGGAGTTTTTCATTTTCGAGAAGGAGCGTCTAAGGACAGGGGATGCCTGGGACATCATATATTTCTGTGATCGCTTGTTGTTTTGTCTAAATAACTCTGTAAAGGCCTACAAGATGACCTTGCTGTGATTTGGGGACCTACAAAT